>APFE031615778.1:176601-222242 GCA_000404065.3 Pinus taeda
AAGTATGGGGTTAGTATAGGGAGCTATAAGGATAGACTATGACAGCCAAAGTGCAATTTTCTTGGCAAAGAACCCTGCATATCATTCAAAGGAAAAGCACATTGATGTTCAGTATCACTTTGTGAGGGATATGATAGAAGAAAAAAAGGTGCTGCTGGTAAATGTGGACACTTTTAAGAATACTATATATGCATTGATAAAATCTGTGAGCTCTGAGAAGTTCTCTTGGTGTAGAGAAACAATGGGCGTTGCAGGGCTGGATAAATGACTAAGCTCTCTTGTGGCCCTCTGTGGAAAGAAAACAACAAGTGGGAGAATGTTGGGTTGTGTTATATTATTTCCACGAATAGCCCATGTAGTTAACTGGGGGGTTAGAAGGTGGGCAAAGCCCCCCCTTTATTGCATCGATTGTGTAGCAGGGGGAGTCACAGGGGGCTTGAGGGGTGTAGGTAACCCCACTCTATGTGGTCTGGTGCAGCGCCCTTGAAAATTTTGTTTTTGGACCCTATATTAGGTTGGGCAGACCTACCTATGGTTTTGTGCATGATTTTTCACAAATGGTTTTGGATGCAATGGATTTCGGTCCATGGTTTTGGATGTGATGGTTTTCAGTCCATGGTTTTGGACGTGATGGTTTTTAGTCCATGGTATTGGATGCTTAGACATGTATAAATATGTATTGTAACATTGAAAGGAACATAATGAAAAATCAAGCTGGTAGTGCCAATTGTGGGATCCAGGGGAAAATCTTTGTGTATATGTGTTTTATGTGTTATGCTCTCGCATTGTTTATTTTGTAGGAGATCCTTGGAAGTTAGGAATTTGATTAGGAAAACTTCCACCAATCGTCACTTGTCAATTTTATTTTGAAAATAATAGGTGAGAGGGTCAAAAATTGATCTGGGACCCCACAATTCCACTTCTCCTAAAGAAATGTTTAGTCCCCTTCGAAGATTAGATGATATGATTGTAGAAATATTGAGCCAAAGAGGAAGTCCAAAAACTCCTTATAGTTTGTAGGGAGGCCATAAATTTTAAGTTTCGAGATAGTAGTACCAAACTCCTTGGAAAATACTTCCACTCGTAGAACCAACTCCATGCACAAACTTTTTTTTCCTAAAGGAATATTTTGTTCCATTCCAAAGACAAATTTCCTGACATGCCTCTAGCAATTAACGCAATGAAGGACAAATCTCCTAGAAGGATTTCAAGTTATCAAACTATAGAGTCCCCATTTCCTATGGTTTCTTGCAACAATATTAGATTAGGAGAATTTGGGTCAACTAGTTTCCTTAGAGCACACTATTTGGAAGGGCATTCTAAACATTGAAATTTGAGGGAGAGGAATTTAATTTGGAAATCCCTCTGCCAGATTTGTTGTAGCGGCTACAACCAACCTCCAAAATTTTTCCTACGCTTCATTATCGAGCCTCCCTCCTAAATCGAAGGAGATCATCTCACATTGACACAGGTACCTGCGCTTTTATTGAGCTTCATATTTTTCATTTTGGTTTGTGTTTTCTTACTTGCTTTACTACCTAACCCACAAACCGATCTCTTGAATTGGTTTCAACCTGGTTCTAGGCTTGCCTTATTAAACTGCGCAATCCTTGAGGGAAACCAACCTTTCTCTTGGGAATTGCGCAATCCAAGCTAACAGTGGGCCTTCAGATCCAAAATTGCAAAGAGTGAGCTGGCAGCTAGCCTTCATTTGGGAAACTATGCAGAGCATGAGGGTAGCACAGAGCCACTCAGCCCAGAAATTGCGTAGAAGCTTCTTGCTCGAAAGATGCTTAGTGCATGAGCTAGTGAGTTATCAAGTCCTACTCGGAACTGCACAATCTCTTTGGCAAATGCATGGAAAATTTTCTAGAGAAAGAAAAAAAGAAAGAGTGAAAAATCATTCCTAGAAAATAGGGATCTAGTTTTAGCAGCTTGAAGGAGACCCTTGAGTTATTTTGGAAATTGTCGCCAAGTGTTCTTTTTTCCTTGATTTTTGGCCTTCATGTCATAAACGCTAAATCGACCAAATCTATTTAATAGATTCTACCAGAGCTCATTTTCACATTCAATATTGGTGCTCTTGCATTACTAAGGAGATTAAGGAACCTTTGGTGCGATCATCGTTGCTTTTCCAGGTAAGTCTTGTGTTTCTAGCATTTTGTTGAATTTTATGTTACTTTTGTTTGTTTAGCTTGTGAGAGTGTTGTTTCACTCATTTTGTTGAACGAACACTAGCATTTTAACTTGTTTTATCTGGTAGAAGTGTTGTTTTAAGTTTTACATTGCCTTTCCCAAGTGTTGCATGCATCACCCAATTTTTGCACTAACATTTGCCATTGTGGTGACTCTCTCCACATGCTTTGTTTTCCTTAAGTTTGATTGATTCCTACACTTGTTTTACTCACATGAATCATCATTCACTTATATCTAAACCCAACATTTCACTATCCTTCAAATATGTTTGATTTATCACTCCCCTTGGGCAGATTTGGGCTTCCTTGGCCCGAATCTCGTTTTCCCAAGAATTCATTGCACATTTCTAGAGTTCAAGGCCTCAACCTTGGCTTTTCGAATTATGAAGAGGTTTCCAAGGTGTGGCTCCAACTACGGACTGAACATTTCCAAGAGCCAACCCCAAGCCTTGGCCATTAAGACTACGTAATGTGCAGTCTCTCCTGGCCTATGGCTACACTGAACTCTTCATTGCACAATTCTAGTTAAAAGTACCTCCCCACTGACTGTTGGGATTGCACAATGCACAATTCCAATTGGAAACCAATTACCTCTGTTAGCCAAAATTGCGTAATCCCTCCTAACATTTTCACAGTTTGTTGCTTGGTCTGTTCTTGAAGTGCTTTTTGTTTCAAGCTAATATTTTCATTCCATGAGTGTCCTCTCTATCTCTAGGCATAGAAGTTGTTGAGAAAATCTCTATTAGTTTCAATTAACATGGCCTCCAAGAGAGTTGCACCAAAGGATAATGTTGAGATTAGCATTGGGTAAGAAATTGAGAAGGTGTCAATGAACTTTCCATTTTATGCAAACACTTAGTTGTTCATCGAGAAGGCCATGAAGTTAACATGGCAGAAAATCAAGGATACATTTGTAGAGGACTTCAAGGAGGACTTAGAGGATCAACAAGATTGTATTAGTATCCACCAGTTAGGCTTACACAAGGTTGCATGTAGGTACCCCTCCTTCCCATGTGCGAACATCATCAACTGGATTGCCTCACGTACAGATCAAGAGACTATAACATTGAGCAGTGCTAGAGGGATAGAACTTGCCACCTTAAGGGCTAAGAACTATCAGCAGACGTATTATTTACCACAGCGAGTGAACTGCATGGACACATTATTTTCTATGCCACCCACAACTTTGTTAACACTAGAGATATTGTAAAGCACTTGGTGAAAGAGTCGTCGAAGTTCAGAATGACACCCAATCATGTATACAAGACAAATTCTCTCATGAAGGCCTACTAGTTCTTGATCATCTTTGTATGCCGATTATATAGTTAAGAGAGCATAGAGATCTTTCATGAAAATTGGGTGGTTGCGTTGGATCAGTTTGTGAGTGATAGAAGGCCATTCAACTGGTATGATTTGTTGGCTCATCAGTTGAAAGTCCATGTGACTAATGCCCAAAATTTTCCCAAGTATGAGAAAGCATGATTATACATGTCCGCTTATTTACTTGATACAATTTATGCCTAGCATCAGTTTCCTGGCATGAGCTAGACATGGGCACCGAAAGAGAATGTCGTCAACATTTATTGCAAGTTTCTTTCCAACTATAGCTATGAAGAAGTTAAGGTGAGGTTGATTGAACATTTTATCATCTCATTGTACAAGTTGATCTTTGAACAAGATCCACCTTGCATGTCCCAAGAGGTGACGGAGGAAATACTTGACATTGCAGATTGGTATGCCACAGATAAGTTGGTCATGAAAGAGGTCTCGTATCACATATCCACATGCTTATTAGCAGGGCTGCACAAGAGGAAGAAGGCACCATGGACTGCTCTTCCTTTATGGATTGGATTGTACGAGATTGAGAACTTGAAGTATGTAGATGTCGAAGTTAAGGAGATAGTGAAGTTCAAGTTTGACACCAAAGACTTTAATCTGTATGATCCGAACGGTATTTTCAAGAACCATTGTACGAAGGTGTACTATCCATGGATCCAAAGGACATGTCATTGGGTGGAAGAGGACCCTTGGATAAACTGTTACAATGAATCCAAGCCCAATGAACCAGAAAATATAGCCACAACTTGGAAAGTCACTCTGCAGGAAGCAACAAAAACAACAACAATAAGTAGTAAACCATTGCAGGACAAGGGAAAGAGGAAGATTGTTGAGAACCCAAAGGCAGAGCAAAGCTATAGGATGAAAGCAGATCTTATCACTGAGAAAGTAGCTTTGGTAGTTGGGGTAAAGAGGGAGAAATGGATAAAGAGAGAAAAGTAAAGGAAGAAAGTAAAGTAAAGGCTGGAGGAAGTAGAATGAAAGTTGCAGGAAACAAAGAAGAAGTTAAATGAAGAGTAGGAGATGAGAAGGAGAGAGAGGGAAGAGAAGAAGAAATAGGATGAGGAATAAAGGCAAGGCACGATGACTAAGCAAACGATTCCCATAAAGGTTGAGGAGTCAGAACAACTAGTAGCTGAAGAAGGAGGTGAGAAGATGCAGGATTGAGAGCTTGCTCAGTAGATTGAGAAACTGATTTCAGTGACGGACATGGAGTTATGACAAGAGCCACAATATCAAGAAACTGACCACATGTCGAAAGCACTCGAGTTCACCTCTCAATCTCCACCACCTCTAGTGTCAGAACCAGTCTCGAGTGAGAAAGGAGAGAGGTTATTCTCCTTGATGATGATCTAGTGTTGGATGTGTACAATCTATCATTTAACAAGTTGCAGAAGAATATTGCACAGGTGCGGAGAAAGAACTTTCGAGATGATCACGTGTCACCTGCATTCACGAAGGAAAGGGTGATAATGTTAGATTTCAGAAAGCATCCGGTCGCCATTGTCGATGCTAGTTTGGCTTATGCAGGGGCCACAAGCTCAAATGTTAAGTTCCCCTTAGTCAAGAATGAAAAATGGCTAAGAACTTGTAGGAAGCCATGCAAGAGGCAAAAAAATCCAAAGAACAGAGCGCGGGTTCTGCAATGACAGAGAAGAGGAAAACGACACGTGCTAAAGTATCAATATTTGAGACTACCATGTGGAAGCTCTATGATGGATTTGTCGGCGTAAATAAAGCGATTTTCCATCTACATGGCTTACAGTAGTCGAGCCAAAAGTTTGTCCAAACTCTAAGGGACATGCATTTTGTCATCGTTCATATGCAAGAGTGGAAAATGCAATACAAAAGGCCTCACTTTACTTTCCAAAGATGATGAAGCTATAGGAAAAGCTAGACAAAGAAAAGGTTCAAATGTTGATCTAGAACAATGAGAAGGTCACCCCATTCGTCAGCATCATACAAACTTCATATGCATGATTGTATAAGAGTTTGGATGTCATGTTAAGAATGCAGAGGATTTCGTCAATCAGTTCCCTCACCGAATCTAAGCACAACAACCAAGTCTAGCTAGAGATCGAAAGGTCCATGGAGGAGCTAAGGCAAGAGGCCACTAATGATGACTTGGAGCCGAGCGCATGAAACATGCAGAATTACATTGGTGTTCCTGTCGTGGTCAATACCATGTTGCACATGCTTCAGGATGAGTTGGACAAAGGTTCCAAGACCATATACCCAGAAGCTATGGGGGCAAGAGTCCACTATCAGAAAGACACCATAAAGGAGTTTGGGGACATCATCACACATTATCAAGCTTGGCATTAGCACATGACTGAGAAGCATCAAGTGGAGGTTGTCGAGTTGGTCTTTTCCCAAACTTCAGAATCATATTGTTTTTTCTTGTTAAGCTGTCTCTAGCCTATTTTGTCTCACATGGGTACATGTGGAAACTGTATATTATTTGTAAATATGTTGTAAGTGAAATTCCAAGTGTCACTAGTGGAATTTGAATAGTCACTATTTAATGTAATGAGTTACTTTCAAATAAGTTGAAGAGTCATGAGGGTAGTCAAAGAGCCACAAAGGGGAATATCAAGGGTCACCCCACCCTTTGTTAGAAATAGAACCTAATAGCTCATAGAAGAGGCTTTTGGGAACCAAACTTTTGGCTAGGCTTAGGCTTAGAAAAGGCTTGGGAGTATTGTGACCAGCCTTGTCTTCTCCACAACGTAGAGCGAGTATACTTATTTGGAGGTGCAGGTGTTCTTGATTGTAATGTTCCACTATTGGCGCTAGTGGTTGTCAATGGTGTATGTATGGATGGAAATTTCACTTATAATAATAACAACAGAGCCAACATGCTTTCATGCATATGTTGTTATTCTAGTTGGACTATTTTGATTGCTTTAGAAATGTATGATGTTTAACTTACACATTTTCTTAAGAAGTACTTTGTATGCAATTGTATGAATCTTGTTGAATGTGTGTTGTTGGATTAACCCATCACTTTAACTTGTGGACTATTCGTCATTTTAGCCTATGATGTCATTCTTCTTGTGTGTTCCTTTCATGCTGCATACTATTACATGCTTCCAAGGGACACACTTTCTTTTCCCCTCCATGTGTTAGAAACCCCATGCATCTCACTTGACTCACTGCAATGTCACACACTTGCTTCCACCCAAATTCATCATACTTGTCTTTGCGCATTACCGTGGTCAAGGAACTACATTACCACCCATTTCTGGGAATCCTACTCCAAACGGTCTGAGGTCTAGTTGGAATTTCTTACCGGCGAGATCCCGTTGAATGTTGGCTGGTCCAACACAGTCAACATTTATGGTTCTAGGAGGGATAGATGACAAGATGAGCTCTTGAGGTAGATTTTGAATTTATTCACATAATTCATGACTTATATCTCAATCACAACCTCGAGATGTTTTTCTCATGCTGTTGATTTCGATGTGTCAGTATATGTTATAGATGACTTGTCAAGATACAAATTTGATGGTGAAAATGGAACACCCTTATTCATTCATGCAGTTTCCCTTTTGGGCTCCTGTGACAGGAATGATGTCCCCTCTGATGACATCACTTGTGGGTTGTTCACTTTCACGTTTGAAGGGCTCATGAAGTAATGGTGTCACACATTGCCCACAACTTCTATACACTCTTTCGATCACATGTTTAGAGAATTATGGCGTTCTTTCATTCTTTTAAGGCTGTAAAACACTTCATTAAAAAAATATAAAATCGCGTAAAGCACCTAACGAATCACTTGAGCACTTTTATGATTGTTTTCTTCATTACAGTTTTGAATTTCTAGAAGATGAGGTTGATTGGAAATTTTTGGAAGGAAGATTTCAATATCTTGTTTACATATATGAGACTTGGCACAAATTAGAAATTTGTGACTCTCACCCAGCATACCTTGGTGTGAGAGCCTCTATATTTGAGACATACGAGGTTGTTGTCCCAAGTGAGCCTTCATCCCCTTCTCATCAAATAGCTCTATCTCAATAAGATGCGGTGGGAGAAGTTGTGAACCCACTTGTTGAACTATCACCATCTCCTCCTACCCCACCTACTCTAGATCTCTATGTAGATTTGGACTACAAGCCTAATGGTTGTCACGCGGTCTCATCCATTCAACCTCAGTCCACTGGTTCCTTTGTTCCTTCAGATTTTGGTGTGTTGTGTTGGTTTGTTTTAGA
Source organism: Pinus taeda (assembly GCA_000404065.3). Classification (NCBI taxonomy): domain Eukaryota; kingdom Viridiplantae; phylum Streptophyta; class Pinopsida; order Pinales; family Pinaceae; genus Pinus; species Pinus taeda. The sequence goes on from APFE031615778.1 coordinate 184,349, forward strand.
GTCCACGTGTGATGTTAACGAGGATCAAGTTGTGGATTGAGTTGTTGTTGAACAACCAACCTGCACTATTATTTTTTATGAGTATGCGTGGGAGTTTGAACAAGAAGTTGTGGTGAAGGATGACCTCCTTCTGTCTGCACCTCGTTCGCTTTATCTTGACACCTTATTTGATTCTTCCATTTTTGTTCCCTCTTGTGAAAATCCATCTCTGGATGTTTCCACTTCTGATCATTCACATAGCGTGCAATATGTTAGCTTTCCATTTGATTGCGAAGAGGACAAATCTATCTTCTCATATCCACTCGATTTCCCATCTCTCATTTTTGGAAACTCAAAGGGTGAAATTTTTTGTTTTTTGTAATTACCTCTCTCTGATTCGTAAGATCATGGGGATGGAAGTGTCCATCTTGAATTTTTTGGTCGTGTGTGTCACGATATTTTCACTCATTCATTGGATCACAATTCTGATTCACCTATTGTTGATCTTGATAAGACACCAGTCTTTGATGATCCATCTTCTGATGAAGTGGAATCTCCTCAAGCTGTCAAGGCACTTCAGCCCGAGTTGATGATTATGTTAGGTTCTCATAGCCTTGAGGTCAGTTTCATTTCTAATAAGAAATCATTTGAATCTCCCCAAGTTCCTTATCACTCTCCTGCTTGCATTGAAAATCAATCCATTTCACAATTTTCTCATCCTCCACCAGAATCATACGATTTTATTGCTCATGCATTCGGGGATTCATACGTAGCAAGCACTGTTTTGAAACACAAATTTTCTTTTTTCTTCATGTTTTCTCATTTGTCAATTTAGAAGGTGTGTACATGCTTTTCATCCACATGCAATGTGACAGAACACCATGATACGTTTGCAGAGTCAAGTAGAGTAAGGAGAGGGGGAAAAACTTAACAAGTATGTCAGAGGTATATATAAACATACTTCTCTAACATGACAATGTATTATGCTATCAATAAGTTGGGATCCCTCTTCTTCCTCATGAAATAAATAAATGCCTATGCATAGTTCTTTGAAAAATGAAAATAAATGAAAAAAATAAAATAAATGAAAAAGAAGAGAAAGGATTCTTGGGTAGAGAGGTGAAGCAAGTAACTATGTTAGGGTACTTTCCAGGCTCGCCAATAATAGAGCAATGCTTTTGTTCCTGAAGTGACTTCGTCAGGGTACTGTCTAGGCCTACTGGTAGCAGAGAAACACCAGAGGAAAACTAAAACTCTGACAATCCATATTACTTATGCATCAATATAAACCTCAACTCCAATCGAGAAAACTCAGTTGACTTGGCTTGGTATGTGTGCGGCCAATAAAGAGAATGGTAGAGACTACATCTTTAACTCAAGTTAGTGAAGAATCTATGACAATTAAAGAATTAAAACATACTTCCAGAAGAGTTGGACTCACTTTACTCGAGACAAGCTCCATATAGGGAGCTAGAATTCTACTAGTGTGTCACTAATGTTGTGGCGGTTACAACCACCCTCCAAAATTTGGCCTATGCTTCATTTTGAAGCCTCCCTTCTAAATCAAATTAACTCATCTTGCACTGACCCAGGTACTTGTGTTTTGATTGAGCTTCATCTTTTCAAATTTTGTCTTGTGTTTTCTTACTTGCTTTACTGTCTAACCCACAAGCCAATCCCTTGAATTGGTTTCAACCTAGTTCCAAGCTTGTCTTAGTGAATTGCACAATCCTTGAGGGGAACTAACCTTTTTCTCGAGAATTGCGCAGTCCAATCTAATGGTGATCCTTCAACTCCAAAATTGTGAAGAGCTAGCAGAAAACTAACCTTCAGCTGGGAAAATTTTCAAAGCATGAGAGGCAGCCTAGAGCTACTCAGCCTAGAAATTGCACAAAAGCTTCTTCCTCATAAGTTGCTCAATGCATGATTTAGTAAGTTTCCTAGTCCTACCTAGAACTACACAATCCCTCAAGGAAATGCATGGCATATTTTCCCAAAAAATAAAAATCAGAAAGTAAAATATCATCCCTAGAAAATAGGGATGTATTTTTAGCAGCCTACATGAGACACTTGAGTTATTTTGGAAACTACTATCAAGTGTTGCTTTTTCCTTGATTTTTTTCCTTCATGTCATAAAACCTTAATAGCCCAAATGTATTCAGTTGACACTGCCATAGCTCATTATCACATTCAATCTTGGAGCTATTCCATTACCAAGGAGATCAAGGAACCTTCGGTGTGATTATTGTTGCTTTTTCGAGTAAGTCTTGCTTTTCCAGTCTTTTGCTACCTTTTCTGTTTCTTTTGTTTGTTTAGCTTGTGGGAGTGTTGTTTCACTCAATTTTTTGAATGATTGAAGGATTTTAAACTTGTTTTAGCTTGTAGAATCAATGTTTTAAGTCTTGCATTGCCTTTTGCCAAGTGTTGCATGCATCACCCAGATTTTCCACCAACGATCGCCATTGTGGCGACTCTCTCCACATGCTTCATTTTCCTTCAGCTTCATTGATTCCTGCACTTGTTTCACTTGCATGCATCATCATTCACTTAGATATGGACCCATAATCACACTATCCTTCATATTTGTTCGATTTTTCACTCCCCTTGGGTAGATCTGGGATTTCTTGTCCCAGATCTTGTTTTCCCAAGCATGCAATGCATATTTTTTGAGCTCAAGGCCTCAACCTTGGCTTTTGGAATTGTGCACTGATTGTCCAAGCGTAGCTCCAACTATGCACCGCGTAGTTCCAGGAGCCAACCCTAAGCCTTGGATACTAAGACTACGCATTGCATAGTTCTAATCAATAAGACCTCCCCACTAACTACTAGGACTGTAAAATGCACATTTCTAGCTGGATGCCAGTCACCTTTGTGAGTCACCTTTGTGAGTCAACATTGTGCAATCAATTTTCCTAGTTTGTTGCTTGATCTATTCTTAATGTTATTTTTATTTCAAGTTAACATTTACATGCCATCAGTGTCCTCTCTATCTCCACACAAAAGAGTTGTTGAGAAACTCTCTAATAATTTCAGTTAACATGGCCTCCAAGATCTATGAATCAAAGGATATTATCGAGAGTAGCATTGGGGAAGCAGTTGAGTAGGTGTTAGTGAAATTGTCAGTTTATGCAAACACATAGATTTTCATCGAGAAGGGTATGAAGTTGACATGGCAATAAATCAAGGATACCTTTACAGAGGACTTCAAGGAAGACTTAGAGGATCCACTGATTTATATGAGTATCCATCGATCAAGCTTACACAAGGTTGCATGCAGGTACCCCACCTTCCCATGTATGAATATCATCCATTGGATTGTCTGACATACATATCCAAAGAATATTACTTTGAGAAATGCCAATGAGATAGAAATTTCTACCTTTAGGGTGGAGAACTATCAGCAGATGTATCATTTACCTTAGTCAGTGAACTGAATGGACACACTTTTCTATGCCACTCACAACTTTATCAACACCAGAGATATTGTAAAATGCTAGGTGCAAGAGTTGTCAAAGTTCAGAATGACACCCAATCACGTTTACAAGACAAAGTCTCTTAGGAAGGCCTACCAATTCTTGATCATCTTTTCATTTTTATTATATGGTCAAGAGAGCACGGAGACCTTTCTTGAAATTGGGTGGTTGTGTTGGACCAATTAGTGAGTGATGGAAGGGAATTCCACTGGTCAGATTCTTTGGCTCTTTAGTTGAATGTCCATGTGGCTAATGCTCAAAATTCGCCTAAGGATGAGCAAGCAAGATTCTACATTTTCACATATTTACTTTATTCAATCTGTGCCTAGTGTCAATTTCCTAGCATAAGCTACACATGGACACTGAAAGATACTGACGTCAAAATTGATTTCAAGTTACTTTCTGACTGCAGCTACCGAGGTTTTACGGCGAGGCTAACTGACCATTTCATCATCTCATTGTACAAGTTGATCTTTGTTAAGGATGCACCTTGGATGTCCCAAGAGGTCATGGAGGCAATACTTGTACTTGACATTGCATATTGGTATGCCTCACCTGGTGGCACCTTCATCAGGATTTTTGGCGGAGAGAAGCTTATGAATGTTCTACCAGGTTATGCCATAGAAAAGTTGGCCATGAAAGAGGTATCATATCACATCTCCACAAGGTTATCAGTAGGGATGCATAGGAGGAATAAGGAATCATGTCCTGCTCTTCCTTTTCTAATTGGATTGTATGAGATTAAGAGCTTGAAGGATGTACATCTTGAAGCTAAGGAGACAGTGAAATTTGCATTTGACACTAAATAATTTAATCTGTATGATCCCCATAGTATTTGAAAGAACCATTATGTGAAGATGTATTACCCATGGATCCATGGGATATGTTATTGGGTAGACGAGGACCCTTGGAGGTATTTTTACAATGGGTCCAAGCCTAATGAGCCAGTTGATATAGCCATAACTTGGAAAGCTGCTCTGTAGGCAACAACAATGTAGGAAGCAATCACAATAATAGTAACAAGCAGCTAACCAGCGTAATACAAGGGTAAGAGGAAGATTGTCGAGATCCTAGAGGAAAAACAAAGCTACATGATAAAAATATATCCTGTCACTAAGAAAGCATCTTTTGTAGTAGAGGAAAAGAGGGAGCAGTGACTAAAGAGAGCAAAATGAAGGAAGAAAGAAAAGAAATCCTGGAGGAAGCAGAACGAAAGTTGCAGGAAACATATAAGAAGTTGAAGGAAGAGCAGGTGATGATAATGAGTGATAGGGAAGAGGAGAAGAAATAGGAGGAATAAGAAAGGCAAGGTATGGTGATTGAGAAAAAAGCACCCATACAAGTTGAGTAGTCAGAAAAATCGACAGCTGAAGAAGAGGGTGATAAGATGCAGGATCAGGGGCTTGCCGAGTAGATTGAGAAACTGATTGAAGTGAAAAACATGGAGTTAGGATAGGAGCCATAGGATCAGGACATTGACCTGATGCCAAGAGCACCCAATGTCACCTTTAAATCTCCACCACGTTGAGTATCGAAACCAGTCTCAAGTGAGCAAGGAGAGATTTTTCTCCTTGATCATGATCCTGTGATGGATGTGTACGATTTATCATTTGAATAGTTACAAAATAAGTTTGTATAGGAGCAGAGAAATCATTTTCTAGATGATCACGCATCACCTACATTCATGAAGGAAAGGGTGATAATGTCAGATTTCAGAAAGAAACCAATTTCCATTGCTAATCCACTTTGGTTTATGTAGGGGCCATAAGCTCAAATGTTAAGTTCTTGTTATACGAGAATGAACAAATGACAAAGAACTTGCAAGAAACTGGGTAAGATGCATAAAAATCTAGAGAGAATAGCATAGGTTCCATAATGGTAGAGATGAAGAAAGTGATACTTGTTGAATTATCAACACTAGAGACTACCATGCGGAAGCTCTATGATGGATTCGTCACCATGCATAAGGTAGTTTTCCATCTACATGGCTTACAGCAGTGGAGAATGTTTTTTGTCCAAAATCTCAAGGACATACATGATCCCATCACCCTTGTGCACCTGTGGAAAATGTGGTACAAAGGGGCCCCTCTTTACTTGCCAAATATGATGAAGTCGTAGGTAGAGCTAGACAAAGCAAAGGTTTGGATGTTGATCCAGAACTATGAGCAAATCGCCCCATCCATCAACAACATACAAGCTTCATATGCATGGTTGTATAATAGTTTGGATGTCATCCTAAGAATTCACAGGATCCCATCAATCGGTTTCCTCACTGAAGCTAAGCACAAGAACCAAGTTCGGCTAGAGATCGTTAGGTACATGGAGTAGCTAAGGCGAGAGGCCACCAATGATGACTTGGAGCTAAGTGCACAGAACATGTAGAAGTACATTGGTGGTCCTCTCATTGTCAATACCATGCTACACATGCTTTAGGATGAGTTGGATAGAGGTTCCAAGACAATATACCTAGAAGATATGGAGGCAAGAGTTTGCCATCAAAAAGACACATCAAGCAGTTTGGGGACATCATTGCACAATATCAATCTTGGTGTCAATACATCACTGAGAAGCACCAATTGGAGGTTGTCGAGTTGATCTTTCCCCAAACTTCAGAATCATAGTGTTTTGTCTTTTTACATTGTCTCTAGCCTATTTTGTTTCACATGGGTATATGTGGAAAATGTATATTATTTGTAAATATGTTGTAAGTGAAATTCCAATTATCACTACTGGAATGTGAATAGTCACTATGTAATGTAATGAGTTACTTGTAAAGAAGTTGAAAGGTCATGAGGGTAGCCAAAGAGTCACAAAGGGGAATGTCAAGGGTCACCCCACCCTTTGTTATAAATAGAACCTCATAACTCATAGAAGATGATTTTGGGAGCCAAGATTTTGGCTAGGCTTATACTTAGAAAAGGCTTGGGATTATTGTGACAAGCTTTGGCTTCTCCACAACATAGAGAAAGTATAATTCTTTGGAGGAGAAGGTGTTCTTGACTGTAATGTTCCACTATTGGGACTAGTGGTTGTCGATGGTGTATGCATGGATGGAACTTTCACTTATAATAATAATAACAGAGCCAACACATTTTCATGCATATGTTGTTATTGTAGTTGGACTATTATGTTTACTTTAGAAAGGTATGTTGTTTAACTTATGCATTTTCTTATAAACTAATTTGTATGCAATTTTATGAATCTTGTTGAATTCTTGTTGTTGGATTAACCCATCACTTTAGCTTGTGGATTATTCCACATATTAGTCTATGATGTAATTCTGCTTGTGTGCTCTTTTCAATTTGTGTACTATTACAGGCTTCTAAGGGACACCCTTCCTTTTCCCCTCTGGGTGTTAGAACCCCCATGCATATCACTTGACTCACTACAAGTTCACACACTTTCTTCCATCCAAATTCAGCATACTTATCTCTGCATGCTACCGTTGTCAAGGAAATACATTACGACTCAGTAATGGGACTCCTACTCCAAAGGGTTTGAGGTCTAGTTGGGACTTCTTACCAGGGATACCCCCGCAAATGTTGTCAGGCCCAACACCGTCAACAGGTTTTCACCACTCTAATATCCCCTTGGATAGATTGATATTTTATTGTGGCTAGATCCTCGTAAGCTCATTCCACGGATTTCATCAGGAAGTATTTTCCACCCTGCCCTCTTGGTTCCTTGGATGATATTTGAGATTTCAAGTTTCCCCAATCCCCTTTCTAGCACTTCATAGGGAAGCACGATAGACTAGGATCACAAATTATAAATAATGTCACCTATCTTTGCTTCTTTAAAGACAGAAAGGGGAGACAAATCATAAGATATAAAAATCCTTCTGGTGTGGATTGATAGGGACAAATGACTAGGAGGTAGAGAAGTGTAGACTTGGAAAGACAAAGGAAAAGGCAATAGAAGGGAAGAATAAATTCTTAAAACATTGATATTTGAAGTGGTTTGTGCATAAGAGAATACATCTAAACTAGTTGAAAATGTAAAGGGAAGAGAGGGAATGGGGGTATTTTGAAACTTAAAAAAATTCTTATTTTCACAATCCAATTATACACTTTAGCAATTATCATTATATAGTAAAGAACATATTTTATGCATTTAGTGATAGCTAATACACATAAAACTCCACTAGTTCTTGGATATCCTTGAGCTTTCTTTGAATATTTGGTCATTCGTTCAATATAACCCTATAATATAAGCTTGTAAAATTCTCTTGAGAGGTCCTATTCATTGGAGGGATATCTATATCTATAATAAAACATAATTGAGTCATTTTAGCACTGAAAACTGCAATAGTAAAAAACTATGTATATCTTTGCTGCACAAATTTTTCTTAGCTTAAAAAATATGAAATGGGCCAATTCTAATAAAAATTATATATTTATATGTAACACATATGTAAAAGGATTAGGAGGTTGTAAAACATTATGTTTGGTGAGGGATAGACCATTCAAAGGTGGGTCCTATTTCAATGGTAGGTTGAGGTTTCTATAAATAACTTTTATAATAGACCTTTGTGTATGGTGTAATGCTTTGTTTCAACATTATACATTTTAACATGATAAATAAAAGTGTTTAAAAATAATATACTAATTAAACTTGTAAAAATACATAAAAATTACCAATATATACTTTTGGAATAGTCAATAGAAAATAAATTATGAAAAAATTGAAAGTATTATCTGAAAAAATTGAAAGTACTATCTTTACATCCCTCGAGTTGCATTTTAATCCTTAACATTCCAAAAATAATTACTTGGAATAATTTCACTTATATACATTATAAACAAGAAGGGTTACAGAGGCAGCAAGTCCCTACCGGTTGTGTCAGTTTCTTTTTAGAGAATGGAACAAATCTAGGACCCATAGGACCCACCAGTTTTCATTCTTGTAGGTGAAAGATAAGCTTCCATAGAACTAAGTAACCTAGATTGACAATTCTTGTAGGGGAAAGATAAGCTTCAGTAAAACTAAGTAAGCTGGATTGACATATGTTCGCGTTAAATAGCTTGTCTGATTTATAGTTAGGAAACTTGAATTAGTGTCCAGTTCACTGGAAAGTTGTTCATCTAAATTTGGTTTTTCTCTGGAATCCTTGTCTGCAATTGATACAGATCAAGAATATAAGATAGTGTTTGCAGCCATAGTGGTCTTCATCTGAGCATAGTCCAAAAGTGTGTATTGGGCTGGTAGTTGCTTAATTCTAGTCCTAGAATTATTTCTACAGAACATAAACCAAAGACATATCTACACAATAATCAAAGCAATGATAGGTCCTATAAATGCTCTTGCAATTAGAATAGGAGATACTTTGGTTGATCTCTCAAACCTAATGGTAGGGGGTGGTAGTGCTTGAATATGACTTGAAGCATATACTTTACATACAAAGTACTTGGAATGGTTGTTGATTGGTAGGCACTTGTGAAATTATCAGTCTTCAAACAACAAGTGCCCGAGCCATCCGCCGTGACTGTAGATGCAACACAGAGTTGATTCTTTAGATAATTCACCTGACAATCTAGAATAACCAAATTGTATATCAACGACCGTGACTCTGATTTTGGAGGATAAGAAAATAATTCAATATTGTTTATTACAACCATGCTCTCGTTACTGCAACCTGTAATGTCCTGCTCTCTCCTGCAACCCTGTGTGGGATCCTTGGGATCTATGGGAATGAAATAAGTAGATGGACATATGCAGTAGGGGGTTGTGTCATTGTAAACACATATTCCAAAGTTCCCACACCATCCAAACACTTGGAATTGGTCTTCTACCATACTCCAACTCAGCTGCCATGTTCCAGAGCTTTTAACCCACCCATAGGACCTCAAATTTCCATGTTATCAATGAATCAAAGTAATCGATGTTGTATGCACTACAGAGCTAAATACCTGAAGAATTGGAGAGTGTAAAAATCCCTTGATTGGTCAGATGTGCTGTGGAGCCATTAGGGGCACCCTGATTCCAGTATGGGATTTTATTCCTGCATTTCAATGTGAAATTCACACTATCGTCTAGAGTGAATGAATAAGGACAAACATGGAGGTTTTGTCCTACAAAACTCTCATTGACCAATAGAGTATCAGTAGGATTGGAAAAAATCTATTTCGAGATAGCCATTACTTCGATTTTAAAGCCTGCTTGGACAATGGAACAAATAATTACGCAAAGCTTATCCCTGTTAGATCAATCTAGTCTATTAAAGATACACTTTAAGAATAATTTCAGAGAAACAAGCACCAAAACTTATACAATGCACCAAAACCTTCATTCCTAGTTTGTCCAAGAGTTCTTGTCGTATCTCCACAAGCCAATTTAGTTACCACATGCAAATCTTTCCCCTCAACAAGACCAAAGGGTTTGGATTAGGCTAACTAGTGCTTCAAAGACTCTTAAACTGCTAAATTCAGCTCGACATATGGAATCTAAAACTTCCAAGTCAAAGACATCTGGCCGTAAAAAACTTATTTATGCAGCTTCCATGCCAAATACATCTTGTGGTAAAAAACTTTAGAAATCAATGACCACGATGAAAAATAAATTAAAAAAACCTATGTTCATCTTTTTAAATTTGAAGTGCGATAAGAAAATAGTGATTGAGTTTGTAAATTCACAAATTTATGTTATCAAGAAACATTTTTTTGAAAAAGATAAGAAAATCAAGTTATTCTTTATAATGCAAATGATCCAGAGTAATAAACAAGGAAATAAAAATAGTTTCTACATTGTTTACAGAGTAAATTACCTAGCTTGGGTTAAAAACAAGAAATAGGTAGGTCAAATAAAAGAACAGGGATCTATCAATTCCTAATCGTGAATTGCCATTGGAAATTGAAGGTTTGGGATGTGACATGGAATAGAAAATTGATTGAATACAAAGTAAGCATGTGAAGCCTGAAGAAAACGCCTTCTTCCTTACCTCCATTGGTGCCCAATATAATAAATTTATTAGGACCAGGTTCAAGTTTATTGGGATAAGTTTACTAGTATTACGTTGTGGTAATGTGTAAGCAACTTACTTGTATACTTCGCAAGACCGGTTAGACACTACATAATTACAAGATAAATTAGAGGCCTCACGGTTATGTAGGCTCTTTGACCATAAGGTCGTAGAGTGTAGCACTCCTGGTAATAGAACCTGAGCACTATTATCGTTAATTACTATAATGCCATGTGAGAAATACTGTCATAGTTAATTAACCATTAGCATGCCTTACTAATAAATGTGATGTGTAGTTTATGGAACACCTGGAAGAAGAACTATACCTTTTTTATTCACATTAGACATTTGTATCCATTTCAGGAACGGTATGTCCGATTATTCTAATAATCGGAGTCAAGCCAATTAATACATGTGTATGTAATATGTCTCATGCAACTCTACCATATAAATAAAACATATGTGTTTATATGCCTTCAACAAATTATTCCTACCATGCCTTTAGATATGTGTTTATATGCCTTCAACAAATTTCATGCCTTTAGATATGTGTTTATATGCCTTCAACAAATGTCATATATGGCTTAGACATGTAGTCAATATGCATTCAAATACCCATGCAGGAGGGAAACAATGCTTTGGCACTTGCAGTTAACATTTTCTTTGGCACCAGCAATTTGACCATCACCGAGCAGGGAGGCGAGAGCCCAATTGAATCAAATCATTCGCACCTACGACTTGTGGTGTAGTAGCCTAAAGAGGTTGTAGAGAACTTGCTTTTCTTTTCTTTTGTGCAGTAGAAGATTCATTCTGGTAAGCTACAGAGGATCACTGTGGGGGCTTAGAGAAGATTTCATAGCCAAGATGCTCCATATAGTCATGAGAGAAAATTTGATAGCTAAGACGCTCCATATAGTCATACAAAGGACCCAGCCAATATGTTGACTCCTGGAGCAGTAATGTCCTGCTGGGAGAAGTAATGTCTGGCTCCAATCTAATTAGAGTTTATATAGTTAACGGGCGAGGGCAACATGGCAACCTAGCAACCTGATAAACTATGAAAAAGTGGAGATTTTTGCAAAAAATTTCAAAATCCACTGATTTTTGCAAGAAATTTAGGAATCCATTGATTTACCAGGAATTTCAGAATCCAGTGGTTTCCCTTGAAAACCTGTTGGCTAAAAAAGCACCATCATAAAAGGGTCGAACTCAGTTTAATAGAGGGATAAATTTTCTGAAGTTTATATCAGACTGGAGAATAACCTTCATCACCATATCAGTCCTTATTAGCGCAACCAAGATGCAACCTATAGCACCAATGTTGATTAATAAAAAGGTTTTGTTTTATGGTATGGAATAGGAACATCAAGAATGGAATCGATATTGCTTGCCCTATCATCTGCGTTGAGCTTCTTTCATTCATAAGTATGGGTAGGTAGAGTCCTTTACTTGTATGCTTGGCATTACTATAGTAGCACCAGTCTTCCTTATGATTCAGTAGTTTATTCTTATGAAGCAATTGTCATATATTGAAATATTGATCCAGTGGCACCTACGTATTCAAAATTTGAATGGCACCTACATATTGAATATCCATATCTTTCTGTAATTACATACATAAGATACATACCCTGATAAGTTAATTGAGTGAGCAAAAGTAAAGTTAATTGACTGAGCAGAGGGGGAAGAATAGTACTTGTTAAAGAACAAGAGTAGACTATCAAGATACAATTGATCAGCCAAACCAAATGTCTGATGAGCCGATCAGAGGTGGGAGCTAGAGCATATAGTAGCGAAGTAGGAGGTGGAAGTGTGACAGGAAATTCATAAGGAGGAAAAGGCTAATAGCCAAAGCATGTTTCAAAGGGAGAATAAACAGATGGCCAAAGGTGCTCCATGAGGTCCGTCTTTACCTCCCTCTAGTTGAAGCTTATGAATCTCCCCACCTCCCTCCGCAAAAGACATCTCCCATCTCCATCAGCGTGCAAAATGAATGTCCCTGCCTCCCTTTGCAGAAGACATCTTTCGCCTCCATTAGTGTGCAGAGCAAACTACGCGAGGATGTATCAGCGAGTAGCACCTACCCACAGGCTGGCTCTCACAAGCATCCCTAAGGGCGTCAGGTTACCACCAACCCTTCCTTCTGCAGCTACAGCAAATAAGCCCGCCCTTACACATTGCATAAGTAATATTGCTACAAAGAATAAATAGGTATGTAGGCAAGGTGATATTTCCTTCCACAACTATAGCAAATAGGCCCACCCTTGTACATTACACAAGTAATATTGCTACAACAAATAAATAGCTATGTAGGTAGGGTGATACTGATCTACCCTAGTCATCCTATACTAGCATATGGTAGGCAGATCACTATTATTAGTAGTTCAGTTCAGTTCACCTCATTTCCATTCTGTGGGTGGAACATGAACCAGGTGAACAACTAAACACCCGACCCCTTTCAGGTTGACAAGATTCAGGAATGAATTGACCGGAGGGCCTAGTGAACAACAAGAAAAACCTAGTGAACAACAAGAAAAACCAAGGAAGTAGATTCTGCATTGAAAATACAGGACATAGCAATCCCATTGCAGTAGACACCATCTCACATGCACAATGCCATCTTTCTTTGTTCAATGCCATCTGTCTTTGTTCTAAGCCATCACATGTACAATGCCATCTGTCTCTTTTCTATGCCATCATCTGTCCTAGTTCTATGCCATCATCCGTCTATGTTTTGGTTCTATAGTCATATTCCAAGATTATAATATAGCATTTAATAGTTTTGAACTAATGCTAGCAACAGTTTCCCTGTAGAAAATGTTAACTAAATAAATGAAATATCGTATGAAAAATGGGAAAAATATCATGGTATAGCCAAAGAGGCCAAATAAGACTGTTAAAAAAAATGTGTCTGAAAACTTTGCTTTATAAGCCATCGTGACTAATAACAAGCAGGTGAATTAATGGTTTAACATTTCCAACTGATTACCATAGTCCCTGGCCATTGCCAGATGGTAGAGACTAATAATATAAGTATAAATATTTTATAAAAAAATTAATAATCTTAACTCAAAGAAAAACCATTAACATTATAAAATAACCAATAACATTACATTGATAAGCATTAAATGATGAATTTATATTTTTCAATACAATTATTCAAACTAAGAAAATATAAAACGAGTTACTTTGTTATTATGACTCTATATTTCTTTATCCCTTACGTATGATTGATAATGTACTAACTCGAAAGCATCTCTTTCCGATATGGAAGGATTTAAAAACCCTTTTTTTAATGGTAAGATGTTGAAGTTACTTAATATTGGCATATATATTTTTATTTATTTAAATTTATATTCATATCATTTTCATAAAATTTAGGATTAAAGTGACAAATTAATATAAATATGATATTTTTTATTATTATTTTATAAATATATCTATATTTATATTTATTTATTTTCTTTGAAGAATCAGAAAAATTATTTTAAAAATTCTTATGAAATTTTGAATGTTATGGAGGTTATTTTGAATGCTTATATAGAGGATGATATATTTTATTTGCAAGACATTGAATTTGGGGACAAACAACTTGAAAATGAGGAAGATAAAGATATTGAAGGCTATCAAACTCAAATTTTTTAAAATGAGAGAACCTATCTTTATTCCGCAAATACACGAGCTCTTTAATTTGGTAGTGAAGCAAAGCTTTGTAAGCCATAGATGTAGAGACTTATTGTGCCTATCTTTAAAAGTGGGGGTCAAAAACATTTCCTCTCATTACAAGATCACTATGTTTATCTACATTTTAACCAAACTATGTGAGGTTACTTTGGAAAGGAATATTATCTTTTTGGTTTGAAATCCATGGTATAAGAGTGAAAGGTCATGTCGGGCTTAGGAGATATCATTCAATTGTGAAATATTGTGTCACTTTTATGATCATTATAAATTATTGTTGCAATAATAATACTGACCTTCTCTCGATTTGAGGGTTTTTCTCATAAGTTTGTATGACAATTTTATTTCCAACCTTAGAACCACTCAGGGTTGTTCGAAAAAAATTAAATGCAATATCTAAGTCAAGAAAGGGTATCCCTTATCCCCATCCATTTTTAGCATATAAATTGATAAGATAAAATAATGTTTAGAGATGCAAGTTGTATTGGCCCACACCCACTACTGTGGTCATGAATTTTCTTCTTTATGCTAACAATATTTTTGTTTTGGCAAAGAGCCATTACGACCTTGGAAAGCAACTCAAAACCTTCTAATATTTTGCTTTCATGATGGGTATGACTATTAATACTGACAAATATAATGTCATGATAATTAAATTGAAAAACATCATCTATGGTACTTTCATTTATGATAACATCCCCTTAAAGGAAGTTCCTTCGTAAGAATTTCTAGTAATTGACATCCACCATAAGCTCAATTAGAATTATAGAATTGAGAAAAATATCACTTTCTATCCTTATGTATATCAGTTTTCACATACCACCAACTGTTTTCCTAAATTAAATATGAATTGTACTTGATGAGAGAATTCTATTATCTCGTCTCTCTCTCACTCACACACACATAGAGTGAATTTAGGTATCATTGTAAACCTTATAACTTGACAATATAACATAATTATGCAATATCATAAGTAGCGTATAGATGATTAATATTAAATTTTAAGGATTTAACATGAAGGTGTATTATTGTGTTGGCATCCTACAACCCAAAATGAGGGAAATGTATTATTTTGTCTATGCTCAATGTAGAGTTAGCACAAGTATGCTTTAAAATAAAAATAAAGTATGCTCTAAATTAAAAAGCAATGTGTGCTATAATAATAATAATATAAAAATGAGTATACATATATTTTTAACTTTAATTAAATGTATAATAAAATATCAATATGCTTCATTGTCAATTACAATTCAATTTGAAGGAGATGTGGTAAAAAATATTTCTTTCTCACTCTGAATAAATAAATTCAAGCGAAATAAAATAATTTTATATTACCTTTAAAGTGAGATAAAATAATTAAAAGTGAATGAAATATTATATTTTCACTTTTTATTTTAAATGTGTGCAGAAGATGTATTGATGTCCATGTGAAATAAGATAATTTTATATTACCTTTAAAGTGAGATAAATTAATTAAAAAGTAAAGGAAATCCTCTATTTTCACATTTACTTTTAAATGTGTGAAGAAGATGCATAATTCTTCTACTTTGTAAAATATTTTCATTGCAAAACTTCAATAAAATTATTTGAAAATATGTGTGACTTGGATTTGTGAATGAATGGAGTTAAATATAGATTTAAACAAAAACAAAGATACATCGAAACAAAAATTCAATTTATAAATAACAATTATTGAAAACTATTTACATGCAGAAAAGAAACAAACTAGTTTGAGTGATCGTAGCTTATCCCTGAGAAGAGATGTGATAGCTACATGCATTGTAAATTGAGTTACATGAGGCTTTTATGCCTTTCTATCATGAAGAAACAATGTGAAACCATAAAAATCCAAAAAACTAACCCTAGGAGATGAAGCGCCAACTTCCCATGGTAAAAAATTTAGTATACAATCTTTGTTTGGCACGCACGATAGCTTGTTAGAAAGGTCTATACGAGGAAAACAATTTTTTACCAAAAAAAAATCATCTTTTGGCATCTCTTTACCCATTCCCAAAAAATGTCATTTAGGGCTTGAAAACGGCTTCAAAAGTTCAAGACTTGAGAAATTTATAAAAATAGAAAGTATGTTGGAAAATAGGAAATAGAAGGGAAACAATGTTGTGGGTCCAAGTGGAATAGGCTAGCTACCACCAATATCCACTTGGACTAGTCTTGCCACTTAGGAAGAAATAGTCCCCATTGCATTGAGTGCCTCCATGAGATGAGGAAACTTCTACTAGACTTGGTCCTAGGTGACTTGCTTGCCTTGGTGCAGGAGTTGGATGAATTTGACAACCCAATACAGTTGGATCCTCTGTTGGAAACTCTTAATAATTTGTGTGTACATGATCTAATCAATCATGGCTTGTTCAATGTGATCTAGGTTGAGTTATATTGGTGTCAGTTGCTTAAAAATGTTTCATGTGCCCAATATGGTGGAAAGTATTACCAAAGGAGGTCCACATTGAGTACTAGGTGAAAGCTAAGGAATGTGAGAATACCTAACTTGAAAGAATTATCACCCACAATATTGCTGACAATGTAAGGCCCAAAAAAATGTGAAGCTTTATGAGAATTGTCCAGGCTGGCCAATCCTAAATGACCTAGATCTTAATTAGATTCACATGCACACCTTTATCATAAATTATGTAGCCCAAATATCGCACTTGGTTCGTGCCAAAGGAGCATTTCTCCAAGTTGGCACATAGTTTATGCTACCATAGGGTTTGAAGGAACCTATAAAAATGTTGTGAGTGCTCTTCCCAACTCTTAGTGTCAGTCTTTGAAGCCTTCCACCAGTGATAAAATATGCTCTTACAAAGTAGTTTTAGGATGTCAAGGTCAAACTTTGTCATTTCAGTGAGTCTTCAAATAAAATTTGGTCACTAGGTATTAGGTCTAGGGTTTGTTTGCACTCCTTTCAAAATTGTCCAAAGGTTCTTCCATGTCACCATTCAGCTGAGTGTACCATCATTCAAAGTGTTGTCATCATCATTTTGGGTTCCATTGGGTCATTTTACACCTTGTTCGTGCTTCAGTTGTACTTGGGTAAGGCCCATTTCCCTCTCTTAGGGTTTTGAAGGTAATTTCTCTTGGATGGTAAAATAATCAAAACATCTTGCATCTTGATGCTCATACACCTTCCCCTATCCCTAATGTACCTTATTAAACACTTACCATCACTGATATCCCTCAAATTCCTCATTTTCCCACAAACCCTAGTTTCTTGCTACAATTTGACAATTTTCTAGACTTGGCCTGTGTTTATCCCTTTTGGACCCCTTCCCCTCACTCAATATTTGAAATTCCACTTTCCTCTGTTTCCTAACATCCCTCCCTACTTTCCAAAATTTCCTCAAGAATTTAAAAGCCCATTATCCCCTTCATTTCCCTTGATTTCGACAAATCCCCTATTCCACACATTGGGGTAGGTTTTACTCAAATGATGTTTTTGAGAAATAGAAGATGAATTTGGAGAACGTGAGAGAGGTTTTTTTCCAAATTAGGCCAAGGAAGAAAAATTTCCTTCACTTTTTACACAGGTGTCATGGTTTTATAGAAATGTCAAAAATACAATTGCCTTAGGAGAATTTATGTACCTTTAAAGTGACCTTGGGAAAATAAAGATTTCTCCTAGCTTGGTTGTCCAAATGACTTGCTTAATGAGTGAAATGATAACTAGACTCAATACGATTTCCAAAAATCTATCGTGCACCCAATTTGGACACCGGGAAGGCCTCCAAAACTTGATCTAAAAATGGCACTATGCACAGAACCAGTGGCGCTACTCATAGAAATTTTTAACACAGGCTTTTCTGGTAGGTGCATAGTGCTACCTAGCACTCGCTTTTGACAGAGACCTCGTTTGGAAGAAAAATTTGCATTTTTTGATTCCTTATGAAAAGTCTTGCATTCCCAAAAATTACTAGGAAATTTTGACAATTTTTGGACCTCCAAAAGGGCCAAAAACACCTCAAAAATGCCCTCTCTGCCACCTTTTGGACACACAGGAAGTAATCTTGGGTGATTGTGATTTTGGAGGGACAAATGGACACCAAATCCAAAAATTAAAGTTTTTCCAGAAAGTAGACTCATAGGGATTTCCAACGAGCTATCCTACACCTGATTTGGACCTTAGTAAGCTCTCTAAAAGCAACTTGGAAAAAGTGCTACGCACAGAAAAATGGCGCTATGCACATGATGAAATTGTGCCAATTTTGCTCCAAAACTCTATTTTTTGCCTAGTTTTCTTATAGTTTGACTTTTTCTCTCTTATGGTCAAATTCATGATGTGACATGAAGTAAATTGATGTACTATGATGTAAAAATGATAAAAATTGACTTGATAAGGTAGATACATCAGTTGTAGGTGGTTTAGAGTTGAATGAACCAGTTTCCTAGGTTTTAGAGGCAAGCTCTTCCACTGTCTATTTTTGTGTTCCTAGTTTAGATATGGTTGAAACCACCCCTCTTCTCATGGATTCGACCCCTGATGGATAACACAGGTGGTTTGGAGGTCTATATAATGTGGTTTTTCAGTCATTTGTAAAGGTTGGACTCTTGCAGATACATTGAGCACTATTGAACGTCACTTCTGCAGTTTGGCAAGGAAATAAACCAGGGTTTTGCAACATTTTGTGGGATTCTTGTGGTAATGTGAATTAGCATAGTTTCCTTCTCAGTAATTCAATTTATCTTATGTTTTTGTGTGCCATCATCTCTCTTATTCTGCATAACTAAATGAATCAAGTGTAAAGGGTAGAATTCATTGATGTTTTAGTGCTCTGCCTTAGGGTTTATTTAGTTCTACATGTTTTCTACTGTTTGAAAAGGACTCATGAAACTTGCATGGCCTCTCCATCTCCTCACCAGTCTTTAGACTCACCATTACACTCATTTCAATGTTCTAAAACACTTGCCTACCTCGCCCCACAGAAACCTCTGCAAATCTGTGTCCATTTCCTAGACCCAAAGTTGCCTTGCTCATCTGATCCAGCAAACCAACATAAAATTCAATCAAACTCCTCTGAGCATATACCTAGCTTAAAATTAGTCTCTATATCAATCATCTCAAGCCTCATTTGCTATATTTTCTTGAGATTGACAAGGAGAGAGCCCTCTCCTGACCTGGTAGCGCTAGCTACCAAGTTAAGCATGGCTTGATGTTACCCTAGACCTGCCTTTCTTAGCCTGAGGTAGATTTAGGCCCTAACATAGTGGTGACCATACTGGGGAAGATTTTTTTTTTGTTTTCTTTATAAACTACAGACGAAATTTGAAGTTAGCTACATAGCCTTCGAACTGTTCTTGCTCTGCAAGTGCATAGTAGATGAACGCTGCTTCAGTCAATCTTCGGTTTAGTTTATGAAATGAACATCTAGTTTCCTTAGAAAAATGTAATCAAGTTCAGATCTGGTTGTTGATGGTGGAAAACGATTAGACACAAAAAGGATGAAATCATTCACCTAGCGATTCCGAATCGGTTTCGAGATCAGATCCAAGGACTCCACTGGAGGATGAACCTGAACAGCAGAAACATGAAAGGACAATATGGAAAGATCAGGTATTCAAGTTAGAATTTCATTCAAGACATTTTGTTCTTTGTTATAAATTATTTCTTCTCTTTTCTGGAGAATGTCAAAAAGGCTTTACGAAGTATACTGTGTTTGAGAAAATATCCTTGGCCTGGATTTGGTTCTTTCCCTTTGAAGATTGTGAATACCAAAGATTTGCATGCCTTTGAGCTTGATCAAGACCCTTCTTCTTAATCTTGTGATGACCGTCTTCAAACTGATGGGCCTCAAGAGACCAAGACTAATTCTATACCTTCTGTACATTCCCCTATACCTTGTAAAATTCCAGATTGATACAAGCCTCTAATTTTACCTCCTATATCCCATGCTTTCCCTAAAATTCATGACCTGTATATACCAAGTTTTGATGGTGACTGTAACAACATCACTGCTGAGAGACATGTATTGAATTTTGAGTCTTTTCTCAACCATTTTGAAGTTGATGAAGAATATGTCAGTATTAGGCTTTTTTCTCTTTCTTTGTAAGGCAAAGTCAAGAGTTGGTTCAAAACCCTACCTGATGTGAGCATCTCAGATTTCCAGCAGTTCATCAAATTTTACCTCGAAAGGTGGGTGGTCATACAGAACCCTTTCGATTATAGAAGAGTATAACTAGTTGGAAAGATTGCTAGGGGAGACAGTACAACAATTTTTTTCCAGATTTAACCAAGTTTATTATTCGATTCCTGTTAATATAAGATCTCCTCCTCGATTTGCTCTCTTTCACTACCCGGGTGCCTTTTATCCGGAAATGGAGTTTCAACTAAGAGAAAGGAACCTTGAAACACTTGAAGAGATGCAAAATAGTGCAGTAGATGTAGAGGCTCATTTGTTGATTAGAAGGGAAAAGTTGAAGGAAGAAGAGATGAAAAACATAGATCTAGAGGAATCAACATCTTTAGAGGTAAAGCTCGACATTTTGGTAAGTGCAGTAGAAGAGATGATGCAGAAGATCACTACAAGGAATGATTATTATGTTCAAGCCCATGGCTTGCTGATTGAAGAAGAACAAGTTGCTGATCCAAAACATTTTGTTTCTTATCCCAGTTCTCATAGATCTGATAATGATTGTTTTATAGATAATCTTGGAGAAGAGAGAGCTGTTGATATGACATGCATGCTTGATGATGTATTTTATACTAATGATTTGGCTCAATTTGATCAATATGATGATGATGATTATGTTCTCCAAACAAAAGCTAATCTTGCAGACAAATTATCAGCAGATAGTTCGTGGGACGAGGAAGTTCACTTTCAACAGTTCGAGTATAGTGATCAGCCGTTGCATATCAGCTATGGAAGTGAGGAGGAAAATTCAGAAAATTTTGAAGTAAGTAAAGGATCTTTGCATTTTTATTTTTATTCATTTCAATTTATCAGAGACAACTTTCATGCAATCAGAAATCAACTGTCGACAAGTCTTGATCTAGACCATCTTGAGGGCAATGAAAACCTTGTTCAAGACTTTTCATATCCAGAGTTGCAGCCTCTGAATGCCATTGATTGTCAAGTTGAAAATGAAGACTTGGAAACTAGAACATATGATCAAATGATGCATGATGATTTCGTACCATTTTGTTTTGAATCATTTCAGTTTTTGAAAGGAAAAATGCATAGTATATCTTCAAATGAGCAGTGTGTAGGAAATCATGTAATGTCATTGGAGTCAATAGAAAATGGGTTGCAACATTCTTTTCAAGTTTTTCATGATACAGTAATTGATGTGTTAGATGATGTTTGCAGTCAAAGTCCTTCTCCATTAGCTAACTGTGAGCTTGAAAAAAGTACCGATACAAACATGATCCGACAACTGGTTTCTTTATCATTTTCAGCAGGAGTCTCATCACAACGCTCAGATGAAATTTTTCATTCATGGTACGAGGAGAAGAAAAGCAATCCATTGGATGAGCTAAGTCCTAGTGTGCATGAATTTCAAGATCCTTATGCAGTGTTTTTGGACTCAGATAGAGAATCCATATTATTCAACGGATATGCTTATGAATCTTCATGGGAGTTTCTTTTTAGTAGTTGTTTCTTGTTGTTCATAAGTAAGCACTTGTGGAGAATGCAAACAACAGCCAAAATGCTTACTTGGTTGCATTGGTTGTTTCATTTCACTTGATCAGGTGATGAAAGGAACAATTAGATTAGGTTTTATTGAATAAGCTCCATTTTGAGCATATTTTCTAGTTCATCAGTTGTGTTTTATTATTGAGTCAATTTCAAGTCAGTTTGTGTTGTCAAGTTGTCAGCTTTCAGTCATCTAGTTTCAGCTTTTGAGTGTCTAGTTTTCGTTGAGTGTCTAGTTTCAACTGAGTATCTAGTTTTAGTTTTGAGTTAGTCTCGGTTATTAGTCATTTAAATTATGAGTCTTGAAGTCTTGAATCTTGAGTCTTGAGTTTTGGTGTTTTTGTTGCCAAGATATTGACTCCATATTGCCCAATGGATAAGGCACTGGTCTACTCTCCCAAAGATCTGCGGTTCTTGGCACCTCTAAGGAGCTACCATCCCCATTGGAGCCAATGATAGTGTTAGTCTTTGAATCCTTCCACCAGTGATCAAATATGCTCTTACAAAGTAGTTTTAGGATGTCAAGGTCAAATTTTATCATTTCAGTGAGTCTTCAAATAAAATTTGGTCACTAGGTATTAGGTCTAGGGTTTATTTCCACTCCTTTCAAAATTTTCCAAAGGTCGGTCATGTCATCATTCAGCTAAGTGTACCATCATTCAAAGGGTTCTCATTATCATTTCGGGTTCCAATGGGTCATTTTATACCTTGTTCGTGCTTCAGTTGTACTTGGGTAAGGCTCATTTCCCTCTCCTAGGGTTTTGAAAGTAATTTCTCTTGGATGGTCAAATCATCAACAAAGCTTGCATCTTGATGTTCATACACCTTCCACTATCCTTAATGTACCTTATTAAACACTTCCCATCACTGATATCCCTCAAATTACTCATTTTCCCACAAACCCTATTTTCTTGCTACAATTTGATAATTTTCTAGGGTTGGCCTGTGTTTAGCCCTTTTGGACCCCTTCCCCTCACTCAATCTTTAAAATTCCACTTTCCCCTATTTTCTAACATCACTCCCTACTTCCCAAAATTTTCTCAAGAATTTAGAGGCCCCTTATCCACTTCATTTCCCTTTATTTCGACAAATCCCCTGTTCCACACATCGGGGTATGTTTTACTCAAATGATGTTTTTGAGAAATAGAAGATGAATTTGGGGAAAGTGAGAGAGATTTTTTTCCAAAATAGGTGAAGGAAGAAAAAGAATCCTTCAATTTTTACACAAGTGTCATGGTTTTAGATAAATGTCAAAAATATAGTTGCCTCAGGAGAATTTATGCACCTCTCAAGTGACCTTGGGAAAATAAAGATTTCTCCTAGCTTGGTTGGCCAAATGACTTGCTTGATGAGTGAAATGGTAACTAGAATCAATAAGATTTCCAACGAGCTATCATGCACCCAATTTGGACACTGGGAAGGCCTCCAAAACTTGATTTGAAAACGACACTACACACAAAATCAGTGGCGCTACGCATAGAAATTTTTAACATAGGCTTTTTTCGTAGGCGTGTAGTGCCACTTGGCACTTGCTTTTGATAGGGATGTCATTTGAAAGAAAAATTTGCATTTTTGGATTCCTTATGAAAAGTTATGCATGCCTAGAAATTACTAGGAAATTTTGAAAAGTTTTGGACCTCCAAAAGGGCCAAAAACACCTCAAAAATGCTCTCTCTGCCACTTTTTGGACACACAGGAAGTAGTCTTGGGGGATTGCAATTTTCGAGGAGAAAATGTACTCCCAATCAAAAAATTCAAGTTTTTCCAGAAATTAGACTCATAGGGCTTTCCAACGAGCTATCCTGCACCTAATTTGGACCTCGGGAAGCCCTCCAAAAGCAACTTGGAACACGTGCTATGCACAGAAAAATGGCGCTGCCCACACGATGAAAAAGTGCCAATTTTGCTCAAAAACTCTGTTTTTCGCCTAGTTTTCTTCTAGTTTGACTTTTTCTCCCTTATGGTCAAATTCATGATGTGACATGATGTAAATTGATGTACTATGATGTAAAAATGATAAAAATTTACTTTATAAGGTAGATACATCAGTGGTAGGTGGTTTATAGTTGAATGAATCAGTTTCCTAGGTTTTAGAGGCAAGCTCTTCCACCGCCTATTTTTGTGTTCCATGTTTAGATATGGTTGAAACTGTTAGAGTCGGTCTTGAGCCCTCAATCAGCGATCAAAACTCTTTGCATTTTGCATAGGTAGGTGTCTCACCAGTGTCAATTTTTGCATCCCGTTAGGCATGCCATAACCCTGATGGAGGAGCTGATGTGTTTATACCCCTCTTGGCATTGCTGGTTTAAGTCATTTCAGTCATTAAAGCTCTTTCAAGCTTGTATTGTCTTCTCTTGAGGTCAATTTCCTAGGACTATGGTTTTGGTCAAAAATATTACAAGGTCATGTGTTTGAAAGTCAATGAGTGTTCAGTAAGCCAGAGGGATGATTGTAAAGGTGTTTCTTCTAAATTTTTATCTAGTACAGTTAATCTTCACCTTGGATTTAAAAACCCTGTTTTTAAAGCCAAGGTCATTTTTAATTTATTTGTAAAAAGTGATGAAATTTCGAAAGTCTTCAGTGAACAAAATGCAACCCTGGTCCCCTTGCCAAGATCCCTCAGATGATCTACCTGCAAAAAGAATCAAGCAAAAGCATTAAATCGGTCAATTTCAGGACAAAAGGAAACCAAAGAGACAACAACATACAAAGTTTAAAACTGTCATGCAAAAACATTAGAAAGTGGGTTTGAGCATGAAATTTTTTCAAATGAAACCTATAAAGGCCCAAACTCCCTCCTTGCACTCTCATTGTGTATTCAAAACCCTTGCAAGAGAGATTGGGTGAACTTCCAAGTGAATTGAGGCAAAATTGGTCGAAATCGGGCTCAGGACAGGTGCGTAACCTGTCAAGCTAGGTGTGCGACTTGTTGGGAGGTGCGCGACCCGTCAAAGGGTCTCCCATAGAGAAATTTGGCAACGGGCGCGACCCGTCAAGAGGGGCGCGACTTGTTGGGCGTGGTGCGCGACCCGTCAAGCTGTCTTCCCCCAACTCATTTCAGAATTTTCTCAAGCTCCTTTAATTCATCAAATCGCTTGAGCATAGAATTCAACACTTTTTACAGGCAGAAACAACAGTACAGTTTGTCCACTTTGCTCCTAAACTATGTCAGAAACCGAAACGTATGAGCAAAGTGATGACCAATCATCAGCTGCAGAAATTGAGGAATAGAGGCGACCTCGTAAGGGTGGTAAGGGTGGACATCATAAGCGAGAGGAGCCCACCTCTTTGACAGAGTTACAAGCTTGTCCTATGGAAGTATCATGTTTCCAGTACATGTCTTGCTACGAGATTTGGGAGAGGATCTCTCGGATTCAGCACCACCGAGAGTTGGCCCGCCTTTTTGTTTTACACTTGCATGATGGACATGTCAACCTTGCAGGGGTAAACTTTACATTAACACCCGAGGTGATCTCACAGGCTACAGGGATACCTAATGTTGGTGAGGTGTGGAATAAGTGCAAGATGTTAGATTTTGTTTACTTTGAGCCTTATGTCTAGCCACCATTCATGAGACATCTGGCAGGTGTGTTTCCATTCAGGTTTCTCAGAAGCGAGTATGCTCCCATGGTGAGGCTCATTATGCATTATTTTACTTGCGAGGGCATATTTTCACAGGTGTACTCATATCATATTCGCCTCTTGATGCACTTCACCTGAGTGAGGATGATGAACATCCCGGTTTTCTTCTTTCAGAACATTCAGAAGATGGTGCCCACATTGCAGAGGAAGACCCCGGCACAGCAGTACAGGAGCCTTCATCATTATGGTTTGATTCAGCTAGTAGTATTGCATCAGTTGACTCAGCAGGGCATCTCATGGGAGGAGTTCATCTCTCGTGAGTTTTTCACAGTACCATCACTGCCACATCCTGAGGTTGTTCACGAGGAGGGAGGACCATCACATCAGCATGACATCCCTGTTACTAGACATGTCAGCTCCTCACCTCAGGTCACCTATCAGAGAGTCCCAAGGGCCTTATTTGCAGCAGCTCGGCGAGTACTTTCTCCACGCCAGGTGGAAGGGGTCTTGCCTTCTTCATCAACACCACGAGTGTTATCTCCACACCAGGTGGAAGGGGCCTTGTTTCCGACAGCAGCATAGGTATCAGAGAAGGGCAAGCAGCCCATGATTGAGGAGAGATTGTCAGGTGATCCAGTTATTGATCTTGACATCGGTTCTCCTAACACAGAGCTCAAGGATATCATCCGAGAGCAAAGGACCGAGATTGAGTCGCTGCACATGAAATTGTTGATGGAAAAATGGATAATCGACTATTTACAGCAGCGAAACAAGCAATTGGACGATGAGCACAAGCTATATGAGCTGCAAAAAATTTGTGAAGACCGGGAATTGGCTCGTAGGAGACCCGGTGACTTGAGACCCATAGATCGAGAATCTATGTTTATTTGGGACAATGCTCATTTGAAAAGGATGTTGGCTAAGGCCAATCAAAATAACAAACTGCTGAGGAACATGAAAAATCATTATTGGGCGCGGATGCACGTGTGTAAAGCAAAGATGAAGGTGCTTCAAAGGCGGTTGGCAAAGGCACTAAAACGGAGAAAAAGGACCGATCCCCTCCGTATCTTGGCCGAGGATTCCTTGAAGGAGCATAGTACTAAATAGCTCAGCCACAGCACAAATCCCAAGAAATTTTGAGCATTTTGGGTAATTTTGGTATTTTTTGGCAATTTACAGGTTTTTGCTCATTAATGGGTCTCACCCCCGGTGAGACCCTTCGTCCCGGCAACTCCATTTGACAAAAACTCAGAATTTCCAGATTTTTCATGCAAATTTACATATGCATCTGGATGGACTTGAGATTTTGTGAAGTTTTGGGCCTCCAGAAAGTCAAAAAACATGCAAAATTTGACTTTCTGCCAGCTTTTTGAACTGCAGAAAGCTGTCTTGGGAGAATTGATTTTTGATAGGGCAAATGATCTCCAAATCCAAATATTCTAGTTGGGTTGGAAAGTAGACTCACAGACCTTTCCAAGAAGCCTACTCTTGCCCAATTTGGCCACCTGAAAGTGCCCCAAACATGGCTCCAAAGGGGCGCGACATGTGAGGCATAATTGCCCAGAAATGCACTGTACAACCACGAAAACGCAGATTTGACTCAGTTTGACTTTTTGAGGTGAATGATGATTCTCTTTGATGTAATTATGGTACTTTTATGACAATTTTACTCTTATGTATCTCTTCTAGAAGATTCATTCATGAAATAGGTGAAAATTAAATGAATGAATTGGTTTCCAAGTTTATAGAGGCAAGTTGTTATGATTGCCTAGTTTGTAGTGCTAAGTTTAGAAGTGGTTGAAAAAGCTCCTAGGATAGTGAGCTCGACCCCTAGAGGCAGGGAAAGAGGTTAGATCATCTATATTATGTACTTTCATACTCATTTTCATGGTTGGACTCTTGAGGGAGAAGCTATCATTGTATTATTTCACTGTATTTCTGCAATTTTTGGCTAAGGAAGACCAGGGTTTTGCAGTCCTCTTTGGGATTCTTGTGGACTCATGTGTTGATGGTGTGTTTCTCAATGTTCTTGTAAGCTTTGTTATGTGATTCATTTCCTTTCTTTACTTCTGCACATTAAACAAATGAAGTGTTAAGTAAGAATTCATGCTTGCCATGCTCTGCTTTTAAGTTTGTTTAATTTCAATGTTTTCTACTATTTAAGGAGAATTCAAAGTTATTGTTTGCTCTCCTTAGCTCCTCACCGGTCATTCCTGACCATCCACTTCAGTTAAAGGCATCAACATTGTCTCCTACCTCGCCCCAAGGAACCCCCTGTAGAAACTTGTGTCCCATCCCCGCACCCAAAATTGCCCTCTCCTCAATTTGCCACCAAAAACCCAAAAACCCCAAAATCAACCCTTCTTATCAGTTTACTAGCCTAATATCAGTGTTACCTTATTGGTCTTCTCATCTATTGGAGATTTTACGAGATAGACCAGAGAGAACCTTCTCTTGCCCCGTAGGGCTAGCTACGAGGCTAAATGGTTTGATGTAGCCTTGAGGTTTACCTGTCTTAGTCTGAGGTGAAATTTCAAGCGCTAACATACTGGCGACCATACTGGGGAGAACAAACTTATCGTTTGCTCATTGACATGTGTGTTTCATATGTCTTAGACAGATTCTGAAGATACGCCAGGTAGCCTTCGAACACGCTATAGTTTTACATCAGCGTTAGTAGTTAAATGCTGCTTCAGTCGATCTCCGTGAACTTGTGAAAGTAGCGCTTCATTGGCACTTTATCCCAGTATAATTGATAACTCTGAGCCGTGGATGATAGGTTGAGAGTTTTCACAGGCTGAATGGTTTTTCTTTCCTAGTATTCTTGAGAAAAACAAGCTGGCTACTGATCCAAGATTTATTTTCAAATCTCATTCATCTCCAGCTATTATCAAGTATTTCGAAGATCTAGACTTTGACGAAAGCTTTGAGTTGTCCTTGTTTAAAGCCAAATCGGAAAGTGCACTTGATTCTCTAGTTCCCGACCCTAATTTTGCTGCTGCTATTGAGTTTGAGAGACATAACAAATTGGTTGAAAATTTCATCTTAAGACATCTCCAGACACGTATCCAAGCTACTACCCTTGCTGATTTTGTTGAGAATATCTCTTATCACATTGGATCTACTATCACGGCTCACGAAGTATATTTTCCTCCATTTGTTTCAGTCTCGCCTATAATCACCTACCCCGAATCCACAGTCGGTTCTCCTCCTACTTCTCCTACTCCTCCGACTCCCCCAACTCCTCAAACTACACCCCCTCTTATTATAATTCGTGCTATCATAGCTCCTCCTCCTCATACCCATCCTACTCCCCCTCCTAGAGCAATGGCTGCCCGGTTTGCCCCACTGGTTTTTCCTGCAAATCTTCATGATATGCCAGCTGATTATCAAAGTAAAATCCCCATGTTCGATGCCACTCCCCAAAGTATTACCGCTCAGCAACATATCGACAAGATGGCCACATTCTTTGATTTATATGAGTTAGATGAAGAAGATGTTACCATGCGGTTGTTCGTGCAAACATTTGCAGGAGAAGTTAGAAAATGGTTCAGAGGATTGACAGCCGGAAGCATTACTTCCTTGGATGCACTTCAAAGGCAGTTTTAGACCGTTGGGAAATAAGAAAAGACCCACTACAAATCAATGCCGAATATAACAACCTCAAGCGTAATCCGGGTGAGTCTGTTCAAGATTACATAATCAGGTTCAATACAGTTTATAATGCTATTCTCGATGATCTCAAGCCATCTAGAAAATCAGCACTTCTTAAGTTCCCGGATGGTTTCGATCTGGAGATGGATTACTCATTAAGAGACAGAGATCCACCTACCTTGGAGGAGATGCAAAAAATTTCTTTCAGTGTTGAGGCAAATTTGAATGACAAAAGAGCAAGAATGAAGGCCGAGAAACGAGTCACAATCAAAGAGGAAGCATCCACCTCAACTCAGCTTATTCAACAGGTTGAACAGTTAAAAAGGGCAGTTGAAAATGTTAGTCTCGGCAAGCCCGAGCCTCAGATTCGTAATCCCAATTTCAGAGGTCAACAGCAGCAACAATATAGGATCAAGAAGCGTGAAACAAAGGCACAAGAAACAATAGTTCAACAGCAAATGAAACCACCTTTTCAGCAGAATTTTGTTAGCCAAGAATCGGAAGATGAAGGTGATAATGTTGGCGAGGAGAATCACTTCTTCACTCCTGATGATTTGCCCACATATATTACAGAAGAAGATGAATTGGTGAGTAATTCCATTTTTCCCCAAGATGAGCACTATATTTTGTCAAACGATGCAATATTTGAAGAAGAATCCGAAGAGTATCAAAGAGGGTATTTGAATGCTTTATCAACTCAGCAAGGTTAGCAAAGGAAATTGAGAAACCGAGCTATTCCTATAAATCCCATGCAGAAAAAGAAAGATATTGCAGCAAAGAATGATTTGGTTTCCTCAAAAGGGAAAGACATTGTCGGTCCTTCAACAAGTCAATCATCACCAGCTCCCAAGATAGATCATCCATCAAATGCACCAAAGGATAAAGCTGAAAAAAGAGATAATCCGGCTAAAGAAGGTGAGAAGGTTTCAGTTTTCAGTTTGGATAATGAGATCGCAAAGTTGAAAGTGCCCATTCCTTTGACAGAAATCATGAAGAATAGCATCTACCGAGGCCAGCTCTCTAAGATGTTGAACTTTGATCCAATGCTAGACACGGTGAATGTACAAGATGATCAGCCGGAATTAATTTTTGGGCCAACTTTAAATGGTGAGTCTCCTGAAAGTGATGTTCCTCCATTCTATATCAGTTTGCGATTGCATGAGTTTGTGTTGCACAATGCCATGTTTGATTCGGGAGCCTCGCATAATTTGATGCTGAAAACGATCATGGAGAAGCTGGGACTTGACATCACAAAGAACTATCATGATTTGTATTCGTTTGATTCCAGCCGGGTAAGATGTATTGGCTTGATCAAAGACTTGGTGGTGAGTCTAGATCAAATTCCAACGAAGAATGTTTTGATGGACGTGGTGGTGGCGGATATTCCTCCACGGTTTGGCATGTTGCTATCAAGATCATGGGGAGCCAAGCTCAAAGGTACACTTCAACTTGATTTTTCATATGCTGCAATTCCATTTTTCGGTCAAATGAGGAAGTTATATCGGGAACAAAAGATGAAATACATGATTACTAGTAAGGAAAAGCCCGTCAATCATCCTGTAAATTATGTACAAACAGATTTAGAATCTTTTGTTTTGTTTGCGGAAAATTTCAATCAGGTAGATAGACAATTAGTTCAAGTAGAGGATATACCAGACATTTCAGAAAATTTCAGAGAAGTTTTGAGAAAGGAAAGTGAAGAAAGGTCTGCTGTCATAAGGCCAATTGCTGAAACAAACGGGTAGCAAACAGAGCATGCATCAAAATCAGATTTTCAGCACTTAGAAGATGATGAGGATGGTCTTTGGACCATGGATTTTGACGGTGCAGTGGGCAACGATGGTGCTGGTATAGGTGTGTGGATTCGAAGCCCATTTTCAGTCCAAAAACAAGTTCCAAGCAAGGTACGGGTATGTTCTTACAAATTGGCATTTGATTGTTCAAATAATGAGGCAGAATACGAAGCTCTTATTGTTGGTCTGAAGATCCTTCAGAAGTTGAAGGAAAAGAAGATAGCGGTATATGGCGACTCCGAGTTGGTTATCAAACAGGTGAAAGGTGAATTTCAGGCCAAACATCCTCCTATGCGAGCATATCGGAATGCTGTTCTAGATATCTTAAAGAGGTTTTCAGAACATACTTTGACATGTGTGCCCCGGATTCAAAATGGTGTTGCGGATGCATTGGCTAAGGCAGCAAGTAATCTGAAAATACCCATGAATTCCAGCAATAAGTTTGAGATATATGTGAAGCATCGTCCTACAGTTCCAGATAATCAAAGGTGTTGGCAAGTTTTCCAAGATGACGAAGAAATCAAAGATTTTCTGCAAATTGAGGGTAAATTCGAAGACATTTCAATAGACATGGAAGCTGAAGGAGTAAATCAGATGGATGTGTTGCAGCTCAAGGACAATTACATTCCTAAAGGATTGATTCCTTTGGAAGAATTGTTTGATCAGGATGATGTGGCCCGCAAGCCAACTTTGAGGCCAGCATACGAAGGAGTTGAAGATGTGAATCTTGGGACAGCTGAAAATCCAAAGTTGGTGAAACTTTCAAAAGCATTGCCGCCTAAGGTAAAGAAAGAGTATATCGGATTATTGTCTACGTTTTCTAATGTTTTTGCATGGGACTATTCAGATTTGAAAACTTATGACACAAGTATCATTCAGCATACCATTCCCATAAAGCCAAATCAAAATCCTTTCCGACAAAAGTTGAGAAGAATTAATCCTAAATTGTTGCCATTGATTGAGAAGGAAGTTAACAAGTTGTATAAGTCGGGAATCATAGTGCCAATCCGGTTTTCTGATTGGATTTCCAACTTAGTGCCCATGAGAAAGAAGCCCGACGAGATCCGCTTGTGCATAGACTTCAGAAATATGGACAAGGTGTCATTAAAAGACAATTATCCGCTGCCTAAAATGGACCACATATTGCAGCGGGTAGTGGGGGCATCAAGGATGTCATTGCTTGATGGTTACTCCGGGTATAATCAGATTTTGGTGCACGAAGATGACCGTGACAAGACAACATTTACTACTCCATGGGGTACATTTCATTATGCCAAGATGCCGTTTGGATTGAAGAACGCGGGTGCCACATTTCAGCGAGCAATGGACATGGCCTTTGCAAATGAGAAGGATGTCTTTTTAGTTGTTTATCTTGATGATATGACCGTGTTTTCTAAATCTGATGAAGAGCATTTGTTTCATTTGACTAAGGTGTTTCAAAAGTGCAGAAAGTATGGCATCTCATTGAATCCCAAGAAGAGTCTTTTTGCTATGAGCGAAGGCAAGCTGCTGGGTCACATCATTTCTAAAGATGACATTCGTATAGATCCTGCGCGAGTGGAAGCAATTCAGCAATTGGAGCAGCTCCGTAGCAAGAAAGAAACTCAGTCCTTCAATGGTAAATTAAATTTTCTGCGTCGTTTCATCCCCAATCTTGCCGAACATCTTAGAGAGATAACCAATATGTTCAAGAAGGACAGCGAGCTCAAATGGACCGAAGAGGCGATGAAGTCTTTTAATTTGATAAAGGTAATCTTATCTTCAGCCCCAACTTTGATCAGCCCAGATTACACACAGGATTTTATTTTGTTTTCATTTTCTTCTGAGTACACGTTGGCAGCCGTGTTGATGCAAAAGAGAGATGGAGTTGAGAGGCCCATAGCTTTTTTCAGCCGCATCATAAGAGACGGAGCATTGAATTATAATATCATTGAGAAGCAAGCATTGGCGCTGATCAAAGCTTTGAAAGATTTCCGGGTATACATATTGAATTCTCATATTTTAGCATATGTTGCCAATGCAGCTGTGAAGGATGTTTTAGTACAAACAGAACCAGAAGGAAGAAGGGGTAAATGGATCGCTGCACTATTAGAGTATGATGTAGAAATTAAGCCTACCAAGTTGATTAAAGGTCAAGGTCTTGCTAAGTTGATGGCTGAAACAACTCTTCAACTCCTTGATATCAATTTAATTGCTGCCTTGTTTGATGAACATGAAGAAAATTCAGTTCTACAGGTATCCGATATCTTTGTGTCTTCTCCTTGGTATGCTGATATAGTTTATGTGCTTCAAAATTTGTCTTCACCCCCTGGAATGCCTAGAAACAAAGCTAGAACATTGAAACTAAAGGCTACTAAATTTTGCATTATCAAATCTGCACTTTATTGGAAAGATCCCGGTGGCATATTGCTGAACTATCTGGTCGAAGAGGAAGCTAAAACAACAGTGGAAGATTTTCATAAAGGTGACTGTGGGGGTCACTTATTTTGGAAGACTACCGCTAATAAGATCTTGAGAGCTAGTTTCTATTGGCCTTGTTTATTTTCTGATGTGTATAAAGCGGTAAAGAGCTGTCATGAATGTCAAATATTTCAAGGAAAGTAGAAATTACAGCCGTTGCCTCTCAAACCCGTTGAAATCAGCGCACCATTTCAGCAATGGGGCTTGGATTTTATTGGAGAAATCCACCCACCACCTTCAGGGCAACATCGATGGATCTTGACCACCACAGATTACTTCACGAAGTGGATTGAAGCCATTCCCACCCGACAAGCCACGGACTCGGTAATTATCTCTTTTCTTGAAAGTAATATCTTGTCACGTTTCGAATGTCCACATAAGTTGATTACAGATAATGCAGCAGCATTCAAATCGAAGAAAATGGTTGATTTTTGCTATAAATATAACATCAGCTTGGGGCATTCGACCGCCTACCATCTGCAAGGTAATGGGCTGGTTGAATTCTCGAATAAATCTCTAGTGAATATCATAAAGAAATTGCTGGAAATAAATAAGAAGAGCTGGCACAAGAAGTTAATAAATGCATTATGGGCTGATCGGGTAAGTCAAAAGAAGTCAATTGGTATGTCACCTTTTGAACTGGTTTATGGAGTAGATGCAGTGTTTCCTACCTCACTTAGTGTTCTAGTAGCCAAGCTGTTTCAAGAAGCTGACGGTGAGGAGGATCCTATGCAACGGTGGATCAGTCAAATGATTCATTTACAGCAGACATGAGCTGAGGTTCATCAGAATTCCCTTAAGTTGCAGGAGCGCATAAAGACAATCTATGACAAAAGGGCCAAATCGGATGAGTTTCAGATTGATGATGTTGTTTTGAGATGGGATGCCCGCAATGAGGACAAAGGGAAACATGGAAAATTCGACAACTTGTGGAAAGGTCCTTACAAAATTGCAGCATATCGTGGTCCTAATGCTTTTCTTCTCAAAGAAATGAACTGTGACGAATGTTTTTGTGGGTCGGTGAATGGTCGGCTGCTCAAAAGGTATTATACTTGAGCATTTTCTGCTCTAAATCACTCTCATTGTAATTACCATTTTATTTGCATTCTGCAGCAAGTGCGAAACTGATCTCCCATCTTCAGTTTGGGGCCCGCGGTGAAGGCTATAATTCTGAAAATGGTGATTAGTTGGTGTGAGTTTTGCAAGTTGTTTCAGTCAGTTTATTTTCTGCATAAAGTGAGTGAGTTAGTGTCAAAGTTTGTCTATGATTTCAGTCAATTGTCCAAGTCAAATAAAGTCGTTTCAATTTGGTCACATGTGTAGAAGTTGATTCCATTTCCCAATGAATAAAGCACTGGTCTGCTCCCAGAGGTCTAAGGTTCTTGGTACCTCCAAAGAGCTACCATCCCCATTGGAGCCAATGTTAGAGTCGGTCTTGAGCCCTCCATCAGCGATCAAAACTCTTTGCATTTTGCATAGGTAGGTGTCTCATCATCAGTGTCAATTTTTGCATCCCGTTAGGCATGCCATAACCTGATGGAGGAGCTGATTGTTTTAATATCCTCTTGGCATTGCTGGTTTAAGTCATTTCAGTCATAAAGCTCTTTCAAGCTTGTCTTGTCTTCTCTTGAGGTC
This sequence comes from Pinus taeda, assembly GCA_000404065.3. Taxonomy (NCBI): domain Eukaryota; kingdom Viridiplantae; phylum Streptophyta; class Pinopsida; order Pinales; family Pinaceae; genus Pinus; species Pinus taeda. Next base: position 219,207 of record APFE031615778.1, read on the forward strand.
AATTTCCTAGGTCTAGGGTTTTGGTCAAAAATGTTACAAGGTCATGTGTTTGAAAGTCAATGAGTTTTCAGTAAGCCAGAGAGATGATTGTAAAGGTGTTTCTTCTAAATTTTTATCTAGTACAGTTAATCTTCACCTTGGATTTAAAAGCCCTGTTTTTAAAGCCAAGGTCAATTTTCATTTATTTGTAAAAAGTGATGAAATTTTGAAAGTCTTCAGTGAACAAAATGCAAACCTGGTCCCCTTGCCAAGATCCCTCAGATGATCTACCTGCAAAAAGAATCAAGCAAAAGCATTAAATCAGTCAATTTCAGGACAAAAGGAAACCAAAGAGACAACAACATACAAAGTTTAAAAGAGTCATGCAAAAACATTAGAAAGTAGGTTTGAGCATGAAATTTTTTCAAATGAAACCTATAAAGGCCCAAAATCCCTCCTTGCACTCTCATTGTGTATTCAAAACCCTTGCAAGAGAGATTGGGCGAACTTCCAAGTGAATTGAGGCAAAACTGGTCGAAATCGGGCTCAGGACAGGTGCGCGACCCGTCAAGCTAGGTGCGTGACTTGTTGGGAGGTGCGCGACCCGTCAAAGGGTCTCCCACAGAGAAATTTGGCAACGGGCGCGACCCGTCAAGAGGGGCGCGACTTGTTGGGCGTGGTGCGCGACCCGTCAAGCTGTCTTCCCCCAACTCATTTCATAATTTTCTCAAGCTCCTTTAATTCATCAAATCTCTTGAGCATAGAATTCATCACTTTTTACAGGCAGAAACAATAGTACAATTTGTCCACTTAGCTCCTAAACTATGTCAGAAACCGAAACGTATGAGCAAAGTGATGACCAATCATCAGCTGCAGAAATTGAGGAACAGAGGCGGCCTCGTAAGGGTGGTAAGGGTGGACATCATAAGCGAGAGGAGCCCACCTCTTTGACAGAGTTACAAGCTTGTACTATGGCAGTATCATGTTTCCAGTACATGTCTTGCTACGAATTTTGCGAGAGGATCTCTTGGATTCAGCATCACCAAGAGTTGGCCCGCCTTTTTGTTTTACACTTGCATGATGGACATGTCAACCTTGCAGGGGTAAACTTTACATTAACACCCAAGGTGATCTCACAGGCTCCAGGGATACCTAATGTTGGTGAGGTGTGGAATAAGCGCAAGATGTTAGATTTTGTTTACTTTGAGCCTTATTTCCGGCCACCATTCATGAGACATCTGGCAGGTGTGTTTCCATTTAGGTTTCTCATAAGCAAGTATGCTCCCATGGTGAGGCTCATTATGCATTATTTTACTTGTGAGGGCAGATTTTCACAGGTGTACTCATATCATATTTGCCTCTTGATGCACTTCACCCGAGTGAGCATGATGAACATCCCGGTTTTCTTCTTTCAGAACATTCAGAAGATGGTGCCCACGTTGCGGAGGAAGACCCCAACACAGCAGTACAAGAGCCTTCATCATTATGGTTTGATTCAGCTAGTAGTATTGCATCAGTTGACTCAGCAGGGCATCTCATGGGAGGAGTTCATCTCTCGTGAGTTTTTCACAGTACCATCACTGCCACATCCTGAGGTTGTTCATGAGGAGGGAGGACCATCACATCAGCATGACATCCCTGTTACTAGACATGTCAGCTCCTCACCTTAGGTCACCTATCAGAGAGGCCCAAGGGCCTTATTTGCAGCAGCTCGGCGAGTACTTTCTCCACGCCAGGTGGAAGGGGTCTCGCCTTCTTCATCAGCACCGCGAGTGTTATCTCCACACCAGGTGGAAGGTGCCTCGTTTCCGACAGCAGCACAGGTATCAGAGAGGGGAAAGAAGCGCATGATTGAGGAGAGATTGTCAGGTGATCCAGTTTTTGATCTTGACGCTGGTTCTCCTAGCACAGAGCTCAAGGATATCATCTGAGAGCAAAGGACTGATATTGAGTCACTGCACATGAAATTGTTGATGGAAAAATGGATAATCGACTATTTAGAGTAGTGAAACAAACAGTTGGAGGATGAGCACAAGCTATATGAGCTGCAAAAAATTCGTGAAGACCGGGAATTGGCTCGTAGGAGACCCGGTGACTTGAGACCCATAGATCAAGAATCTATGTTTATTTGGGACAATGCTCATTTGAAAAGGCTGTTGGCTAAGGCCAATCAAAATAACAAACTGCTAAGGAACATGAAAAATCATTATTGGGCGCGGATGCACGTGTGCAAAGCAAAGATGAAGATGCTTCAAAGGCGGTTGGCAAAGACACTAAAACGGAGAAAAAGGCCCGATCCCCTCCGTATCTTGGCCGAGGCTTCCTTGAAGGAGAATATAACTAAATAGCTCAGCCACAACACAAATCCCAAGAAATTTTGAGCATTTTGGGTAATTTTGGTATTTTTTGGCAATTTACAGGTTTTTGCTCATTACCGGGTCTCACCCCCGGTGAGACCCTTCGTCCCGGCAACTCCATTTGAAAAAAACTCAGCATTTCCAGATTTTGCATGCAAAGTTACATATGTATATGGATGGACTTGAGATTTTGTGAAGTTTTGGGCCTCCAGAAAGTCAAAAAACATGCAAAATTTGACTTTCTGCCACCTTTTTGAACTGCAGAAAGCTGTCTTGGGAGAATTGATATTTGATAGGGAAAATGAACTCCAAATCCAAAAATTCTAGTTGGCTTGGAAAGCAGACTCACAGACCTTTCCAACAAGCCTACTCTTGCCCAATTTTGCCACCTGCAAGTGCCCCAAACATGGCTCCAAAAGGGCATGACCCGTCAAGCAGGGGAGCGCGACATGTCAGGCAGAATTGCCCAGAAATGCACTGTATAGCCCAGAAAACGCAGATTTGACTCAGTTTGACTTTTTGAGGTGAATGATGATTATCGTTGATGTAATTATGGTACTTTTATGACACTTTTACTCTTATGTATATCTTCTAGAAGATTCATTCATGAAATAGGTGAAAATTAAATGAATGAATTGGTTTCCAAGTTTATAGAGGCAAGTTGTTATGATTGCCTAGTTTGTAGTGTTAAGTTTAGAAG
>APFE031615784.1:0-25416 GCA_000404065.3 Pinus taeda
GTGATACACATACTATGACAGAAAGGTGGAATGAGCCACCTCAGCATGAAGATTCAGCCACCAAGAACAGCAAAGACAGCTACAGGTAGCAGGGCCGAGAAAAAGCTTCAGCATGACAGAGCATAAAGACACATCATTCACATCGGTCAGCATTAAAAGCAGAAACGCTCAACCGACTCAGCCTCCTCCAAAGGTCAAAAGAGGCCTGACAGCATTGAAGACCATTTATTTTACATTTATAGTAGCAATAACTTTCTTATCTGATATATGTAAAAGTTGGTGAGCATAGTTAATGTATCAAATGACTCAGCATTGAGATATTTTGTAAGACCTATTGTATATATACCCCCTCGCACACACTGCCAAGGGGTTGGTAATTATTGTTTTGTTGAGTTGTTTCTCTTATGAAGAACTTAGAACTTGGCTGTAACCTTCAGAAGGATGTGATTAATAAAGCTTGGAGTTTACAGGAACTGAGTCTTACTGGTGCTTGCTATGATTGGAACCATTGAATGCTACAGGATTCTAGTGTTATGATTTGATATAATAAGTGTTTCTCTATCTTTGTTAATTTCTCTGTTATTTATTTTAACTCATTCCTCTCACATGTTGGTCTGAATCTAGGAAAGAAAGAAAAAGAATAGCTCAGGATTTGTCCATGGAGACACCCTGATCTCAATCTAATTTCACTATAAATGTTTTCATACCTTTCAGCTGTTTAAATTGGAATTCTTGATTGCTCCAATAAGCTCTGAATACCTCACGGTCACTATTTGGTAATTCATTTATGCTACTAAGTAGGGATTTTTGTTCAAATTCATGTCACACTGTTGGTAACTCCATATCTCATTCTTTCACTCACTAAATTGGAAATTATATTAACAATAGCCATATAGCCCTGCAGTAAAACTTTCTCCATCACAGGCACCAGAACCACCTCATTTTTCTGACTCCATATGCCCAATGGATTAGCATCTTCTGAACTCTTCATGCCCTTCTTACAACAAAATTCCATCAACCAATGTCTCAAACATAAAACTGAAACTTTAAACTAGCCCAAGATACTCACAAGGCATAGCTGAAACTCAAAGAGAGAGCCCTCTCTGACTATAGATAAGCTAGGATCTATAATCCAAAGGTTGGTTAGTGGTTACCTCGGCCGTATTCCCTTGGGAGTCATAGGGAACAACCTGGGTGTTAACGTAGCCCAATACAATATTTACAATAATGTACACATATAAACATATGCACATTTGATCATCCTTTAAATAAAAGGATACAATGCCCGCATCAACAACAAGGGAATCTAGAGGCTTACACCTCCACCCTCAAAGCAATACTAGGATTCGCCTCCTGTCCAGGAAGTCCAAAATCCACTACCAAAGTCAAATCTGCATCCAATGTCCCACGCTACAATCATGCCCCACTTGTCCTCTCAGTGAATAGTTACCCACTCATTGTTCCACAACACACTCCCATTATGCTTTTGATTCGATCTAACAATGCTAGTGACCAAAACAAATCCATCCATGTGCTTCCCTTCTTTGTTGTATAGTCCCTTGGGAAATTCGGTCACCCCCTTCCATGCATTCACACACCTTCCAAGTTCCACAGGCATCCCCTTCTCTTCTACATAGTCCCTCGAGTGACCCCTCCCTTAACAAAGGTTTCCTCGCATCGAAAGGTAGAAAAACCAAGGCATATCCTTGCCTCAAAACCATCATATCAGTCATAACATGCTCATGGAAATCAATGGACACTATTGGGTACCAGTGTCCCACAATGGCCCTACTCCTCAAGTGCTTTACCAACATATTGTTGTCTGTTCCATTTTTTTTTGCTGCTACTGCTTGCAGTCAGTTTTCAACCACCCCACACGAGAATTTTCATGCTTTCCTACACCAAGCACATAATTTTCATTAGATTCAAATCAAATTGAAATAAATTCAAATCATACCTCATAGGTTGCTCGTCAATAAGGTACACCTATGATTCTATTTACATCCTGTCACAACAATTCAAACTAGTTGTTTGATCAAATCATCATGTATGAACATATCACATCCAATTAGCTCAAAATGTAACCATCATATATCAAAATCATAAATCACATGCAACCATAATCATAGATCACATGTTACCATCATAAATCAAAATCATAGATCACATGCATAATAAAACTGAAATAAAATATTGATACTTATCCTTCAATCGGTCCTTTTCTTCTTCCTTTGTCCTTTCTGTACACACACCAAATTAGTTTCCACACTGGGAAGCACCCAACGTCTTTTCTTGTATCCAATCACGTAACATACACATAGTTTGCATCACTCACATACACCCACAGACGGTGTACCAAACCATACATACACGCACAAATGGTGTACCGCACCACAGATAGACCCATAGATAATGTACAAAACCATACATACATCTACACCCAGCGTACAACATAATACACATATGTACACAAAGTACAACACAACGAATACAAATGTCACGACACCATGACTACACAATGCACATATATAGTATCGCATGTAAACAACACATCAAGTGTGACATGTACACAATACCATATGTAGAACATGTACACAATACCATTTGTACACAACACAATGTGCACAATGTGTACACAACATCACATGTACACGACACCACCTACACAACGCCCCATGTACACCGCACTACCTGTACAATGTGTACACAATACCTCATGTACACACCATCATATGCACAACATGTACATGACACCACATGTACATAGTGCCACATGCACGACATATACACAACACCAACTGCACACAACACCACATGCACATAGCACCACATGTACAATCATGCACACAACACCATATGTACATTACACCACATGTACAACATGCACACAACACCATATGTACATAGCACTACATATACAACATGTAGATAGCACCATATGTACATAACACCACATATCCAACATGTGCACAACTCCATATGCACACAACATGACATATCCATCAAGCGCACAATACAATATGTACAAAGAACCACATATCTGATATGTACATAGCACCACCTATACCTAGCATTGCATATGCAATATACATACAACACCATATATACAACAAGCACACACCACCATAGGTATAATCACTTAATATACAATATGCACAACATATACACAATAATAGAATTGGACATCCAAAACCACACTATCTCTACCAAGTAAGCTTACTTCCAATATCTCTCTGCTATCCATGCTCATCCTAGCATGTCATAGATCACACTATTTTCATTCCACTAATGTATCTCTCAACATTACATGTCCATATCATAAAAATAGGCATGGTAAAAACACATATTATCAACTCGTATCCACATGATACTGACCTCATAAGTTTTTCAAGGCTACCCTTCCCACTTGATTCCCCATAAGACCAGGAACCTCTTTCATTCCATTTACTTGTGTAAGCAATCATTCCTCCACAAGAATGATCCCTGACAACCCTGTCAGATAGTGACATAGATACATAGATACACATTTATATATAAACATTAGCATAAAACAAACATGATCCTATCATAAAATGACATGCATATGTCACACATACATGTATACATATATATGGATATCAACACAATAATGATCACAACTTCATTACCAGATATCATAATGTTAAGGTTAATAAAACTCCATTTATCCATGCACAACATTGGGAATCAATAATTCCCAACTTAGTCAAGGAATATGATGCCTAAAATATATTTACTTTACCTTTTATGTTACCTTTATCTTGGTTGTCCTACCACTGTCCATTAATCCTAATGGACCCAACCAACTCAAATGGTTGTCATAATTATTCCTTCAACTTCCCTTTGCATTAACCAGGCTTCATCCGGGTCTTACAATACCTATTGAGTACCACACAGCTTTCCATGATCTTCATTAACTTCCTCCTTCCCAACCAATTTCTAAGGCCCTCAAAACATAAAAGAAAGAACAAGAAACAAACAAGAAGAAAACAATTAAACACCAATAGAAATACAACACCACAAACAAAGTGGCAAGGCCTTGCACCAGACATAATCAAAACCCATAAATCAAGCTCAAACAAATCACAAAGCACCAACATCACAAGACTCTCAACCGACACCATGACTCAACCCCATGGGTTCCCGATGCCTCCAAGGGAAATTCAACCTAAGCCTTCTTCAAGGTTTTATGGCAGTCTTTTTTTCCATGCAATCCCTACATCATACTACCATAAACACATAACTACTAGTGTATAAATAAATATAACAATACACCAGTTACCTTACCTTGTTGTACCCAACACACTGACATGTAACTGAGCTTGTACATATATCATCTCTCAAGGGACTCCATTCCCTTGATGAATCTAGTCATAGCTAAAAACTAGCTTAATATATATTTCAAATACATGTTTAGGAATATAACATATATCCACATAATATCATACACAATCTAGATTAAGAAGACTTTCTGTATTCAAAGCATTCATTTTTTTGGAATTGTGGTTTCCAGATATATCCAAAACAATTCTCACCCAATTCCTTTATTTTACCTTTTTACTTTGTTGTAATATGGTCTTACTATGTATTATCACATCACCCCACTATTAGTTATATAAAAACATCAACTATTACCTTTTCACGCTAATACCAAGCATGTTTCCTTGCAACTGATCACACACATCAGCCACACATTCCAAATATCAAGACATTATGTCTATTCGTTTGAAACCAACTTTTACCAAGACTAACAAGCATGTCATAATCAAGAGTCGACTCACAATCATTAATCATAATACTACAACTAGCACTCATTTATACTGAAGTACAAAGCAATTGTCTCAGCACATAATGTGTTAATACAACCATATTAAAACAAGATCATTCCTTTAATGCAATCTTATAGACACATACTCATATCATGCAAGTAATCAAACATTCAGACAATAGATAGGCGACATAATAGACACCAAACAATCAAATACCAAATAAATGACATAATCAAACTCATACCCTAATGTATCTAAAGGGAGGCTATCTTGTATGCACAATAAATATATATTAGCACAATATAACTTGAAAATACATCAACTCAAACATAAATAAGGTCTTGATATCCATAACAGTAACTAGCTAACATGTTCACATATGCACAGTCAGTTTAGATTAGTACAACACAATATCACAAATATGTTGGCTCATACTAGAATGTCGTAACCATAACCATTTGCATGCCCGACATAAAAACCTCTATGATGATCTTCTCTTACCACAAGGTCCAGTGTTGCAACCTCACCTTGATGATATGCATCTTCTACTTCATCTCAATCAACACATTAGCATCATATCATATCAATAGCATCATGATGACCTAAATTGCATACAATGACCTCAAAAGGCAGGTTTGACCTACTATATATGCATAATTGTATCGATGACAATGCAAGCATAACAACATATAGACATTGACATGCATAGAAAATGCATAACCAACATGCACTCATGATGACCACATCCAACATCAACACCATCAACTTCCACCTAACAACACAATTGTAACAATGACCATCATCATGCATACATAACAAGAACATATACAACTTATATGCATACATGATGACCACATCCTCCCATCCAGTGCAAGTGTTGAACCATGATATGATACCACTATAGGGTATCAGATATCACCCAAAGAGAATGTAAAGCATCTATCACCCAAATAGAATGGAAGGCATCCATCACCCAAATAGAATGAAAATACCTCTCATACCACTATGTAACACCCTCCTCCCAGTTTTATCCAAGCTAACCTATCCACCGGGGTAAACATGTTATGACAGGCCACTATGATGTGATTCAACTCCCCATGTATAGTTAAGGAAGTGGAACCAATGGAACTAACCCAAACTAACCTTCCATACATGCTACATAATCTCCAGGAGCCAATCAACCCTTCTAGGTAACTAACCCCTTAGGAAACTTAACTTTTCACTGATCTAACACCCCAATTGCTCCCTTGACAAGGAAATCATGTGGATCTAGGCCTCCAATCACTCCCACAAAAAGGCAAGGAAACAATTGTGGACCTTTCAAATAGTTCTGTGCCAACGACCCCATATTTTGTGCCACCTTTTCAAGGCCATGACTAAGGCCACTACCCGAAACTCCATGAGACTTCTAGAAAGGATAAATAATATTGGAAAAAAGGTACTAATGCAAACATTTGGTCAACGGATTTACTTGACCCCTACTAGCCATGATAAGCATTTTGTTAAACATATCACAAATATGCATTATATAGGTCATAACAACAAATTTAAGCATAGGTGTATCATACTTATCTAAGAATCGTTAAGAAGAATTGATGCCTTATCAAAATAGCTGCATTATCAACTATTAGGTCATATATTCATTGTTCATTCATTTACTAATCAAAACATGATGAGGGCCATACATCATCACTGCCATAAAACATGCTCATAACCAACATATAAACAAAAAAATAACAAGGATATAACAACCATATAAACTACATAGTAGAAACTTCATTTACCCATAAAATACAAGAGGAAAGAGATATTATTGACATATGAAAAATGTAACCAAAATTGGGACTTCCACGTACCACCCAAACATAGACTAGGTTGAACCAAATCTCTCTTTTAGTCGTTCACCCCTATGCCATATTCCAAGCATGAATGGGGGATCTCATGGAACAATCCAAATAAAACCAAACCAGGTCTTCCATAAGCCAAAACCACCTCAACCTTGAACCAATAATTCCACCTCACAGTCGAACATCACTAACCATCACCAGATTGGTCTCTACCCAGGATGTCAAGGCCTATAGAGCGTCTCTTCCAACCACGAATTCGAGGTTTCGTAAGTCAACCCACAACTATTATGAGGCTTCTAGAGGATTTTTGAAACCAGGGTTTCCAGGACTAGTAACTCATTCCACCAAGGGATTCTAGAGCATTTTTCCAACCAAGGCTTCTAGAACTAGTAACTCAACCCAATTTTTTATAGGGATTCTAGATCGTTTGTCCAACCAAGGCTTCTAGGAACTAGTTACTCAACCCACAACTAAAGGAACATGAGAACCAAACAAAAACAAAAGGAAGGAAACCCACAACACCATGGTTATCCAGGAAATGGAAAGGCTAGGCAAATACACTATCAATCATGGTAATCCTCCATGCCAATGACATATCATAACCAAGAAACCACATGCATGTGCCATGCATGCTAAAACTAGAAAGGAAATCATACATGCAAATTGGTACCTGCAATCCAAACCTGTTGTCATTGTTGATCCCATTGTCCTCTTTCATTTTCTTACTCTTCCTTTACTTCTTACTCCAAATCCCAATTATGCCACACTCCTCCAAGAGTGCTCCAAGAAAACTCTGTGTCTTGGGGTATGAGAGAGAGGGAATAGAAGAGAGAGCTCCAAGCTAAAAGTGAGAAAAATATGACACTTACAAAAGCCATGAATTGATCCTCAGAAGCCTTTTTATCATTATGCCTCTATTTTCTTCATTTTCCATTATTTTTCCTTTAATTTACTTCTCATGCAAATTTGTGACCTTTCACCTTACCTTTCTCCTATTTTCCTTTATTTCCATAAACAAAAGCCAATTAATTCCTCTTTACCTTTGCCAATGCCTTTTCCAATTTCCATAGCCATAATAAACAAAAACTAACACCCCACTAGGATGTTTTTCCCACCATTCAACTTGGAATATGTGTCCCGTGACCTTGGTATTATATATTTTTTACATGGAAATTCAACTAGGATTGTTACATATCTCGTCTACTTGCAATCAGGTACCAGAGACTACCAAACAGACTTTTATACAATGTGGAATCAATTGGTGGTGCTACATCTTGTTTTCTAAAATTGGTGCCTTGAGTAATTTGAGTATCAACTGGTTTTCAATTAATCATTCTGAATTTTTATAGGATGTCAATGGCATATTTTTTTGAAAAACGAAAATGCCATTAGCATATTGTTGAATTTCAATGCCTAAGAAGTAATTCATGAGCCCTAGACCAGTCATATAAAACGATGTTTGCATGGTTGCTTTGAATTCTTCTAAAATCATATTTCCTGTATATAGGAGATCATCAATATAAAGGAAAACAATGAGAATTTTATCTCATGAGTTTTAGTATACAAAGGTGGCTCATGACTACTTCTACAAAATCTACTTTTGATGAGGTAATTGTCGATGCAGCTGTACGAGGCTTGGTCAACTTGTTTCAACCCATACAAGGCTTTATTCAACCTATACACCTTATGCTCCTATATTGGAACTCCAAAACTAGGAGGTTTCTAAACCTCTTCTTGCAATATATCATTTAAGAAAGCAAATTTTACATCACGTTGAAATACTTTCCATTTGTGTTGCGCTGTTGTGGCTAGAATAGTTCTAGCAGTGTCTAACTTTGCTGCCGGAGCAAAGGTTTCACCGTAGTCAACACTAAATTTTGGTGAGAATTCTTTGGCAGCCAACCATTCCTTATGTTTCTCAATTTATCCTTTTTCCTTTAGTTTGTTCTTGTATACCCACTATACACCAATTTTGGTTTTGTTTATTAGGAGACCAACTAGTTCTCAAGTCTCTTTCTTCTCTATGGGAACAATTTATTGATTCATTGCATCAACTCAATGTTTTTGTTTTACTTCCTCTTCAAAATTCGTTGGTTGATAGGAAAGGAAAAAAAATCTACTAATCAAAGTCATGCTCCTGCTCATATATTTCTCTGATGGTTTTAATTTTCTAATTGTCTTATGAAGATGATGAATCACTACTAGATCCACTTCTGGAAGATGTACCATTTTCACAGTGTTATGGCTCTTCCTAAACCTACAATATTGGAACCTCTGGTGGATGAAAAGGATGATTTAAAGAGTCATTAATTTCATTAGACCAAGATTTATTTTCAAAAAATTTTAACATGTCTTCTTAAAACAAACTTCTTGGTAACTAGATTGTAGAATCTATAGGATTTTGACTGTTCACTATAGCCTACAAAAATACAACTTTCAATTCTATCATCAAGTTTCTTTCACAGGTTTTGTTGACGTCGTGATCAACAACTTCCAAAATTTTTCCCACGCTTGAATTTTGGAGCCTACCGAGGATATTACAATCTGTCACCCTATGGTAACTCCATGGTGGATTGACGCTTTCTAAAGGTTTCAAGTCTTCTTCCTAATTTTGAACTATCAATTCACTTGCACACACATGCTCAGTCTTCGATGTGTTCTTGGGCACACTTATTTTATGCAAGCTTGAACAAGAATAACATCACTCCTTTATACATTATTTATTCAATATTCAACTCATGTCGATAGTCAATGCACACATTCATTAACAGTCTCCCTCACTTTGGTTGTGTTTGTATGTAATGACCCCTCGTTAAAAAGTTCATGTAATAAAAGTTAATAAAGGAAAAATAAGACCATGGTTAAGGGACACTTATTCCAAATTGATTGTTGGGCAAAGATATCCTAGTGGGCATCATTGGATATGTTTATGGCTAAGGGAAATTAGCAAAGGAAAAAAGGCATTTTTGGAACATTTATTTATGAAAATAAAGGAAAATAGGAGAAAAGGGAGTTGAAAGGTCATAGGTTGCACGTGAGGAGGAAATTGAAGGAAAATAATGGAAAATGGAGAAAATAGAGGCCTCATTGATAAAAATTCCTTTGAAGATTAGTTGGTACTTTTTGTCAGTTTAGTTTTGGAGCTCTCTCATTATTCTCTCCCTCTCTCTCTCACTCTTGGACATAGAGTTTTCTTGGAGAACTCTAGCCTTGGAGCAATGAAGGAAAAAACAAGAAAAGGAAAGCAAGGAAAGCAAGGATCAAACGAGGAAGAGAAGAATAGTGAAGCTTCAACAAGAATAATTGCAGGTAACATATTCCATGTGTGATTTCCTAGCTAGTTTTGACATGCATGGCTTTGCAAGTTGGTGTATGGTTCTCTTATTGTCGGTGGCTTGGTTTTGTTAGGTTATGACAGTGGTTTTCATCCTAGCCTGCCCTTTTCCAAATAGCCATGGAGTGATGGGATTGTTTTCTCAGTTTTTGAGATTTGCAATTTTCCAGATGGTTTTGGAATCCAGGGCAGAGGTATTCTCGAGAAAATCCCAAAGGCATAGGAATCCCTTGACCAGTTTTGGTGGGATACATGATAAAGCCTAAGGGTGGAGTCTCGGTTTAGGGCCCAGTGATTTGGTGTGGATTTCGTTAAATCCTAAGAGACTAGTGTCTCAATTTAGGGCCTAATGATATGGTGTGGATTGTGGCAAATCATGAGAGACAAGGAGACACAAAATTTCTCAAGGATAGTGATGGAGTCTGGAGGCATTCCTAGTTCAGTTTGGTTCTGTGATCACGGTGCCGGTTTTTGTGAGATCGTTGTTTGGTGAGGGTTGAGGCAGTTTAACCTTTAGATTCCCTTTTTTGTTTTTGGATTGTTTTATCCATGAGATCCCAAATTCATTCTTGGAATATGGCACAACTGAGAGAAATAATTGGTTCAGCCATGTCTACAATTGGGTGGTATGTGGAAGTCCCGAACCTGGTCGACTTTGCCTATGTTTAATAAAATCTAAGTTCTCTTGTTTTTGTTCTTGTTAATATGTGGCTTTAATGGCTATTATCTCGTTGTTACTTTCATGGCTTAATGTTGGTTATAAGCATGGTTATGTGACTGGTTGTTGTCATGGTTATTTTATGTAGTTACTTGTAATTGAAATGATAATGGATGCAAGAAATAATTGATGTCAAAATAGTTAAGGGAAGAGGGTGGTGATCCTTCTTGTTAGGTCTCATATGAGTTATCAGTCATTTATTCTTTGTCTTGTATTCATTTCCTATAGATTGCATTGATGGCAAGTGTTTGACATAATGTTAGTCCCGGTTGGGGATGATCAGGCCTAGTCCTGGAGTCAGTTGTTGATTTATAAGACTTGATATTATGTAAATCATGGATTCTAAAAGTGTCATTGGGTTCTAGGTAGTGACCTGGGCTCTGCGCCTATAAAGGTGGCTCAAATGTCAGGGATGCTAGCACATAATTGAGCAGAAAATTCCCTAGACACTAGTATATCATGCTATGGGAGCACCCAAAGCCTTTTAGACGTTGGCATGCCCATATCATGGGAGTGCCCGAGGGTTAATTGGTCTCATGGGTTGGCTACCTAACATGTTTGAATGGTTCATGGGAGTCCTCTTACTGATGTGGAAGGTATGTATGGTGTGTTTCCGTCACTTCCACTTCCTTAAGCTGACTTAGGAGGATGAATCATATCATGTGAACTTCTCGTCACATGTTTACCCCAGTTGTCTAGATAATTGGGTAGATGTGGGAGGAGGGTGTTACAAAGTGGTATTAGAGTATAGTTAACCCCTCAAAATGGATGGGTTGTGTGTTGTTCATGCATTCATGTTGGTATCACATGTGTTAATCATGCTTTCAGTGTATGTGCTTGTTGCTTATCCATGGTGTTGGTCATGGTTGCAGTGATGTCGCCATGTGAAGGAAGATTTTTTTGGGTGAAATGTAACATCATGGGTGTATGATTAGTTACATGTTTTTTATGATTACCTGTTGTGAGTGTATAGTAATATGGTTTTTGTTTTCATGCATGAGGTCATGGTATGTGTAGTTGATATGATCATGCATTGATGACTCGAATCTAGTTAGAATGATGTATATATGGTTACAAGTTTATGTGTTATATTTCTATATGTTTTCATGACAATGTTATACATGTATCATGCTGATTTGCTGATCTTGCAGACAAGATACCCTCCCTAAATTATGCTAAGTTACATTGGTTTATTGTGATTTGGTTTAGATGACATGATATACCTTGCAGGAAGAATATTAAAGATGATGAGAAAGATGGTAGACTATAGTTACAGAGACTCTCCCTATGGATAATATGAGCAACGTGTTGTTAGGAACTCTTCTAATTTGATAAAGACAATGAGAAGCTCAAAGGCAGATATAAGGAGTTGTAAGGCAGACAATGATAGAATCATATAGGCACAAGAGAAATAAGAAGAGGTAAATGCAATAATACTTCAAAGTTTGTCAGAATTGCAACGACAAGGACCCTTCAGATTAGCCATGAATGGGAGGAAAAAACTAATGGGGCATATGGAAATAGGTGTCATGGTGAGTACAAGTTGAATGGAGAGGACACGATCAGAGATGATAGGCCCTTGGATACTTTGGATAGGAGGGGTGATAGACAAAACTACTATTCTAGTTCTAGTTTTGACATGCACTATTATCGTCATCATCGTCATCATCCTTATAGGGGGAGTGACAAGGTGTATTGTTGGATGAGTTTAAGCAAAAAAATCCACCAACATTCGATGGAGAGATGAAGAAATAACAAGATGCAGAGGCATGGTTGCTTGGTATGAGGAAGTTCTTTAGATTGCATAATTATTTAGAAAACATGAAAGAAAAGATAGCCACTTTGAAACTTAAAGGGAAAGCAAATATCTGATGGGAAGTTGTGAAGAATGTTAAAGGTATTCGGGAAGATGACTTGATTTGGAATGAGTTTGAGAGGCTCTTCAAGAAGAAGTATTTATTGGAAATGTACTATGATGACAGAGCTAAGCAGTTTTAAGAGTTTCACATGGTTTCCATGATAGATGATGAGTATACTAGCAGGTTCTTGGAGCTGTTGATATATCTGCCTTACATCAAGGAGGAGAAGGCCAAGGTTTAGAGATTCATCAATGAACTACCAGTAGCATATAGACACCAGATTGAGTTTGATGAGCCTAGATCACTGAATGAGGCCATCCGAAAGCTAAAATATTATTATGAGCGGTCGAAGTGCAAAGATGAGCATAAGCATGACTTGAAAGGAAATGATAAAGTTAAAGGAAAGTTAACGCCAAATCAAGGAAGGCCTCAAGATGCAAGTGAGAAAGAAAATGTAGTCCCTTACAATAAGTTCAATACAACTGAGAAGGGACATGGAGAGCAACATACTAGAGGCGATGGTAGAGCACCCATGGAGTGTTGGATATGTGGCAAGGATCGTCGTAAGAGGGATTGTCCACAATATCAAGGTGGTAGACCAAAGATCTATAGTGCTCAGGAGGCACATATATTTGGTGTTGTTGGTCATAAATTTCCTTAGATCTATGTAGTTATGGACAATAAGTAGGCGGGTCATCAAGAATCTATCATTAAGATGGATGGTAAGCCTTTTGATCAAGTTGTTTCTATTTTGATTGATCCTAGATCTAATTATAGTTATATTAATCCCGACCTAGCGGATAAGTGTGGTTTGAGAAAATAAGTGCATGTCAAATATTGGTTGGTGCAGTTGGTTATAAGTATAGAGAAGAGAGTTCACCATTGGGTAAGATCTTTTGCATTTGAGTTAAATGGTATCCCTACAACAACACATTTGAATGTACTACCATTGGGATTGTATAGTAAGATTTTGGGTATGGATTAGTTGTACCTTCACAAGACCAAAGTGGATTGCTTCAACATGGCCATTGAGTGTGTGGATGATAGCGGGGAAAAGAGAATTTTGCAGGGAAAGAAAAATCCTACATCAGTGAGGATGGTTACCACTATGTAGGCTAAGCGTAGTTGCAGAAAATGTTGAGTGATCTTGGCAGTGCATATACCTAATGACAAGGGTAAAGATGTTGATGATGTAGAAATATTTAATAGGTACCATGTATTGCAGTAGTATCAGGATTTGTTTCCATTAGAAATTTCAGAGTTACCTACTCACAAGAAAGTAAATTTCTCTATTGAGTTGGTGTCAGGGGCAGCACCAGCATCGAAGGTACCTTACAAGATGAACACTCCAGAGGTAATATAATTGAAATTACAATTAAAGAAGATGCTTCATAAGAGATACATTAGGCAAGTGTATTTCCTTGGGTTGCACTAGTGTTATTCATAAATAAGAACGATGGTACTCTCAGATTGTGCATTGACTATAGGAAGTTAACTAAGGTAACAATCAAAAATAGGTGCCCATTATCGAGGATGGATGATTTGTTTATTCAGTTGAAGGGAGCAACAATGTTCTCTAAGATTGAATTCAAATCTCGATACCATGAAGTACACACCAACGAAGAGGATATCTACAAGACTGCGTTCAGGACAAGGTATGGGAATTATGATTTTGTTGTAGTTCCATTCGGTTTGACTAATTCCCTAGTTATATTTATGTTTTTGATTAATAGTCTTTTGCATCCTTATTTGGACAAGTTTGTTATTGTATTGATTGATGGCATCTTGATATACAACAAAAATGAAGAAGAGCATGCTAAGAATTTAGCAACAATATTGAGATTTCTAAGAGAGCATCAGTTGTATGCTAATATTAGCAAATGCAGCTTCTTTCAGAAAGAGGTGCATTACTTGGGACATGTTGTTTCCAAGGAAGGCATAGTAGTAAATCCAGAAAAGATAAGGGCCATCATGGTGTGGGCAGCTCCTAAGAATGTGGATGAGGTGAGATCATTCATGGGATTAATAGGTTACTACAGGAGGTTCATCAAGAACTACCCATGCATTGAATATCCCATCACATCATTGTAGAGGAAAGGTAAGAAGTTCGAGTGGACAGAAGAATGTGCACTTAGTTTTGAGTAGCTCAAGTAGTTGTTGACACATGCACCAGTGTTAAAGACTGTAGATCTGGATAAATAATTTGTAGTGTGTATAGATGGTTGCAAGAGAGGACTTGGTGGAGTCATTATGTAGGAAGGACATGTAGTGTGCTATGAGTCATGAAAACATAATGAGCACGAGAAAAACTATCTGACACATGATATTGAGTTGGAAGCGATCATACATGCATTGAAGATGTGGAGGCACTATCTTCTTGGTAGGAGGTTTGTATTGACGATAGATCACAGTGGGTTGAGATACTTATTTGACCAACTAAATATAAATGTCAGGCAAGCTAGATGGTTAGCCACCCTTAGTGAGTTTGACTTCGAGATCAGATACATTAATGGAAAGAAGAACTTAGTTACGGATGCTCTTAGTAGGAAGGTACAGGTGAATCATATAGCATGTATGGTCTCTGATGGGACAGAGTTGCAGGATAGGACCTTGCAGGAAGGATAGCGGGATGACATGTATATGGAGATTATGCACAGGTTACAATAGATTATAGGTACAGGTATAGGTACAAGTACATGTACATGTACAAGTGTAGGTACATGTATAAGTACAAGTACAAGTGATTAGGATGCAGACTATCGACTCACGACATATGGTTTGGTGAGATTCAGGGATAGGATCTATATGTCAAATTTTAGTGAGCTCAAGAAGATTATCTTGAGGGAGTTTCATGTGAAGCCATACTCAGGTCACCCATGACATCAAAAGACGTTGGCAGCTGAAAAAATTCTACTATTGACCAAATTTGAGGAAGTAAGTGGCAGATTTCATGGCTAGATGTTTGGATTGTTAGCAAGTAAAGGAAGAATGTAAGCATCTAGGTGGTCTACTATAGCCTATTGTAATTTTAGAATGGAAATGGAAGGTAATTTCCATGGATTTCATTACAGGTCTCCAAAGGATAGTGAGATAACATGATTCTATTATGGTCGTGTTCGACAGGTTGAGCAAAGTAGCTCATTTCATTCTAGTGAAGACTACATATTTGGCTAGTGAGGTGGCATAGGTTTTCATCAGGGAGATAATGAGTTTACATATTGTTCCAAAGAAGATTATGTCAGATAGGGATGCAAAATTCACTTCCAATTTTTGGAAGGAGCTATTTGCAGGTTTGGGTACTAAGTTTTCCTTCAGTACAACTTATCAGCCACAGAAAAAGGGATAGATAGAGGGGGTCAACAAGATCTTAGAGGATATGTTGAGGATGTACGTCATGCACCAGCAAAGAAAATTGGAGGAATGTCTTCCAATGATTGATTTTGAGTACAAATATGGTTATCAGGAGTCATTTATGATGATTCCTTTCGAGGCATTGTATGGGTGGAGTTGTAATACTCCCATAAAATGGAATGATCTAGTGAATAGGGTACTTATTGGACCAGATATGTTGGAAGACATGGAGCATGAAATGCAGGTTATAAAAAAGAATCTAAATGTAGCACAGGATAGATAGATAATTTATGTGGACCACCATAGGGAATTCAAGGAGTTTCAGGTTGGGGAACATGTGTATTTGTGCATCAAGCCCAAGAAGATCTCTTTGAGGGTTGGACCATGTGCCAAGTTGGCACCATGGTATTGTGGGTCTTTTGAGATCCTTGAGAGGATTGAACCAATGGCCTATCAATTTGCATTTCCTCCAACAATGAAATTCCATTATGTGTTCCATGTTTCATTGCTTAAAAGGTATATAAATGATGTTGATCATGTTATTGATTGATATTTATTGCACGTCGAGAAAGAAGGATAATTCCAATCAGAGCCTAAATGCATATTGTAGCAGAAGCATCTCATGCTTAGGAACAGAGCCATAGAGCAAGTTAAAGTGCAGTGGAAGCACTTTGGGTGCAAAGAAGCTACATGGAAGATGGCCGATCAAGTGCAGGTCATGTATCCCTCTTTGTTTTCTGGTGGAGGTAAAGCAGTTTTGGTTTTATTTTTGGTATATGTTTGGCGTATGTTTTTTTGATGTTTTGGTATATGTACATATGTATATGGATGTAAATACTGCAATGAGATAAGTTATAAAGCTCCAATAAGCGGTATGGTTGTTATCTTGTCATGTTGTCATAATGTTTTGCTTTTGAGTGGGTCATTCCTTGTAAATATTGCAACGAGCTAAGTTATAAAGCTCCATGGGTAGTATGTTATATTTTCAATACTTTTGTTGAGGTATTGGTGTGGTTTAACACCGAGGACGATGTTCCCCAAATGGGAGGTGTATGTAACAACCCCTAGTTAAAAATTTGATGTAATAAAAGTTAATAAAAGAAAAATAATACCACAATTAAGGGACACTTATTCCAAGCTAAACGGTGGGAAAAGTTATCCTAGTGGGCATCACTAGATGTGTTTATGGCTAAGGGAAATTGGAAAAGGCAGAGGCAAAGGAATTAAAAAGGAAAAAAGGAAATTTTGGCACATTTATTTATGAAAATAAAGGAAAATAGGAGAAAAGGGAGATGAAAGGTCACGAGTTGCGTGTGAGGAGGAAATTGAAGGAAAATAATGGAAAATGAACAAAATATAGGCCTCATTGATAAAAATGCTTATGAGGATTAGTTGGTACATTTTTTCAGTTTAGTTTCAAATCTCTTTCATTATTTTCTCTCTCTCTATCCCTCTCACTCTTGAACAGTTAGAGTTTTCTTGCAGCACTCTAGCCTTGGAGCAAGGAACGAAAAATCAAGCAAAGGAAAGGAAGGAAAGAGAGGATAAAGCAAGGAAGGAAAAGGAAAGTAAAGGAAAGGAATAAAAGAAAGGATCAAGCAAGGAAGAGCAGGATCATGCAACTTCAATTAGAATACTTGCAGTTAACATATTGCATGTGTGATTTCCTAGCTGGTTTTGGCATGCATAGATTTGCATGTTGGTGTATGGTTCTCTTGCTATTGGTGGCATGGTTTTTCTGGGTTATGACACTGGTTTTCAACCTAACCTTTCCTTTTTCCATAGCCATGGAGTGATAGGATTATTTTCTTATTTTTTTAGCTTTGGAAATTGTCGAAGCTTTTGGAATCTATGGGGGAGGTGGTCTCAGGAAAATCCCAAAGGCCTATGAATCCCTTAACCAATTTTGGTAGGATACATGGTAAATCTTGACGATGGAGTCTCGTTTTAGGGCCTAGTGATCTGGTATGGATTGCGGTAAAGCTTGAGAGATTGGTGTCTTGGTTTAGGGACTAGTGATCTGGTGTGGATTGTGGTAAAGACAGACATATTGGTGTCTTGTTTTAGGGCCTAGTGGTCTGATGTGGATTGTTCTAAATCATAAAAGATAAGGAGACAAAAAATTCCTTAAGGATAGTGATGGAGTTCGGAGGCATTCCTAGATTGGTTTACTTTTGTGATATCGGTGCTAGTTTTGGTGAGATCAATGAGAGTGGAGCTGGTGTAACCTATGGATTTCTTTGGTTATTTTTGGATTGGCTTATCCATGAGATCCCACATTCATGCTTAGAATATGGCATGGGGGTGACCGACTAAAAGAAAGAATTGGTGTAGCCGTGTCTATAGTTGGGTGGTACGAGGAAGTCTCGAAATTGGTCGATTTTGGCTATGTATAACAAAATATAAGTTCTCTTTCTTTTGTACTTGTTAAGATGTGGCTTTAATGGTTTTTATCTCATTTTTATTTTCATGGTTTAATGTTGCTTATAAGAATGGTTATGTGACTCGTTATTGTCATGCTTATTTCATGTATTTACTTGTAATTGAAAGGATAATGGATGCAATACCTAATTGATGTCAAAAAGGTTAAGGGAAGAGGGTGGTGATCCTTCTTGTCAGGTCTCATATGAGTTATTAGTCATTTATGCTCTATCTTGTATTCATTTCTTGTAGATTGCATTGATGCCAAGTGTTTGAAAGAATGTTAGTCCTAGTTGGGGATGATCAGATTTAGTCCTGGCGTTAATTTTTATTTGTAAGACTTGTTATTATGTAAATCATGGATTCTAAAAGTGTCATTGAGTTCTTGGTAGTGACCTGGGCTCTGGGCCTCAAAAAGTGGCTCAACTCTCGGGGACACTAACACAACAATGAGCAGAAAAGTCCTTGGACACGGCATACCATGTCGTGGGAGCATCCAAAGCCTTTTGGATGTTGGCATGTCGATATCATGGGAGCGTCCAGGGGCTAATTCATCTAAAAAATTAGTGGGACCCAGGGGCTAGTTACTTGAGAGGTGGGATGCTTCCTAGGAGTCCTGTTGCTGATGTGGAAGGTCTATATGGTGTGTTTCCGTTGATTCCACTTCCTTACGGTGACTTAGGAGGTCAAATCAAATCATAGTAACTTCTCGTCACATGTTTACCCCGGTTGGTCAGTTACTTCAGTAGATGTGGGAGGAGGGAATTACATTTTACTTTTATTATAGTCAGTTTTCTCAACTATCATTTTTGTGCACTTTCACTTTCACATTCACAACCACTCCTTTTGCTTGTTTTTAATTCCATTTTCATGTTATCTTGTCTCTGACATGTGTCACTTTGAATGTTATTCACATTTTGCAAGTGTCGTCTTATGTTTTACTCATGTCATAGGCGTCGCTTTTGTCGTTTTCACTCCTGCATGTGTCACATCTTTTTGTATCAACAAAGTTAGTTTTGCGGAACTCTTCTGCATTATATGGTCATACATATCATTAAAATATGCACTAGACACATTCCTACAAATCAACACACCTTTTCATCACTATCTTCATTCCTGTCATAATTTGTGTTCTGAGTGTCGTAATGTGTCATTTCATATGTCGCACTTAGAGATAAGTCTCGCTTTATTTTTCATCTTGAGGTGTGATGGTTATTTATGAGTCCCGTGTTTCCTTTCAATGATCCATGTGGAAATAAATTACTGCAGTTAATAATTATACACTTAATAATCTATGGTTTAGTGTGGAAGAAAAATAGACTAAGGGATTCAAAGAGACCTTGGGATGTGGAACCCAACGGTCAAACCATGTTCTATAAATGTATATCATTTTTTAATAAAAAATGAACTCTCATGATTTATCTTTCATATTCTGTTGTTGCCCATGTGTTTGTTTAACATGGTATCAGAGCAGGCGATCTCCTGCCCTACTCAAGTGTGAGCCACTTGTTTTTGTGGCCTTTGTAAACCAATGCTCTCCTCCTGATTATATCTTTCTGAGCATTTCTTAGAATATAGGTTGTTACCTCTATCTGCTCTTCCATTCCTCTGTTGTGAGTAGTCCTGGCCCTCTACGACTTAAATTCTCTATTCTGAAATCCTATCAGCCATAGTTTAGCTGCATTCTCTGTGCACACAAACCCAAATAGAAAATCCGGGCAGCTCTGACGCTGATGCTTCCACTGGCCTGACTGCATCATTATTGCACCTGCTATTCACTATTATTACTCTTGTCACTACTCCACCTGCAAACAAAATGCTCACTGGCATAGTCTAATAATGCTTGCGATACCAACATTGCTCTTACCGTCACCTAAAGGAGCCTCTGAGAAGGAAGGTATGGCTTCCGAACAAATGTACACAACCGAATGCAGCCTCTGAAAATTCAGCCATTGAACCTGCTCGTCCTAGCTAATTTCCTCCATTTTTTCGAGGCTCCCAGATGGGGTTTTCTTGGTCAGCATATTGAAAACATAGTTGTGCATCTCATCTTCGGCATCACTGTTGTTGAATCACTCGTAAATATTAAGAGAAGAATCCACAACGATTCTAGAAAAAATAAGCGCAATAGACAAAAGCTGATCACCTCTTCTTACTAAAGCCATTGTCAATCTGCTCGAATAAAATATACAATGGGACTAGATATTGGAAATATCATTCTGCATTTCACCTTGGTCATCTCCATTGTTGAACCGATCAGAAAAATTTATGGTGAAGCTTTCTTGGGCTGGATATCCTTTTTCTTTTCGAATTATCCATTGCTATTGTTGAATCGCTGTTGCTGAATCAAGTCGATGATCTAATTCTCCAGCTTGTGGATTTCAAAATCATATTTGAGGTTTTGGAAAATATTAAAATAGTTGTTATCACACTTTCGTTTTGATACATGCACATTGCCTCTGTTGTTGATTGAATAGTAATACCGCGTTGCCTATTCTATACAACTTTTGTTTCTTTTCAAGGTCAGTTTCTGCATCTGCCTGCACTTTACACCGTTTGAAGAAGTGAGGCCTGATTTTGCTCCATTCCTTACTGAATTCCAACAACTTCCTCCATTCACTTTTCTGTGGTTTCTCGATCACGAAAACCTCAATTAATCTATCACACACATTGATCATTTTATAGCCTTTCTCTAACTCAAGATCTTCGTCCTCATCATAGCTTGATGCAACCCCTTGATGAATCTGATGGTCATTCAAAGAATGGAGTTTCTCAAGAAAGTCGTTGAAGAGGAATTTACAAAATTACATTGCATATACCATACGGCTTCAAAACATTCCATGGAAAATATGTTACTCATTTCCAGGTCATACACTGTGCGATGAGATAAATCCCACAAAATGTTGTACAAAGTGTTTTGTATTTGTATATTCCAAAGATGGTCATTTGATGCTTGCAAGTGTAGTTTGCATCTTAAGATTGATTGAAAAACACCATGGAAATTGCAGAAGTATTAATCCAAAGTGAAAGCATTCATTTGAAAGGAATGTTCTACATGTCAAGCTAGCTGCGGGGTGTGAGACGATGTGCATAAGCTGTTGTCAGAAGGGAAGAAAACTGATGGCTAGAAAGCTATCCTTGATGCTTGGAATGAACACAGTCTCAGTTATATTTCTAGCAAAATGCTAGATAAGTGTTGGGCTGGAATATGCATGTTAGGAGTGACTTGTCAGGAGTGTAATCACCAATGATTTCTGGAATCTTACTCCACTTGGTTTCAAAAGCTTCCATTTGAAATAGTACAAAACATGCGCCATGACAAACTCTAAAACTCTCATTCCCAAGTCTTTTCCGAGACATCCTCTTCTGCCTGCTCCGAACAAAATAGACTTAAAATCAATGGTGCTGCCATATTCCATGAATCTCTCTACACATCCATGACTGTCATTTAGATATTTCATTGAAATGCTTTATGATGACCCTAGAAATTATGTTTGCATGTAGATGTGATGGGGACAAATTTCTAAGTAGCTAAAGTGTGAGCATATCATTATTTGAAGGGTGTATTCCTCGTCTAAAAGCCAATGCTTATTACAAATTTTTTATGGGCATATAAAGAGAAATCTAGCATTGAACAAGTTTTTATGTCCCATCAAAGCCGGTAGCATTTTAAGTCAAGTTGATTACTCATAGTTGGATGAATTGAAGTATTCTAAGGCAACATAAACACAAATTGGAGGAGTGAACCTTTCTAGAAGCAGCAACCTAGTATTCGGCCCTCTTAGGGTTGTGCATCATAATAAGAGGACAATTGAGTTCTCAACAGGAGCATCTAACCCACTGTGAGTTGTTTCAGATGTGTTGAGGACCAGTACTACATTTTTGGGTTGCGGGTACCCTCAAGAAGGTAGCCGAGCCTATTGCAATTGCTCTCAAAGGTCTATGGGTTAATATAGGGTTTGCAGGAGATCATGGTAAAATTGCAGATAGTAGACTCAGTTAAATTTGGATTAATATTGGGTTTGGTTTATTAAATCATTGACAGTTGCAAACAATACTCTACTTGGTAAAATGTTGGTTGTATACATTCCTTGTTTACTGGACAGCCAGCCCTATTTATTGTCTATTCTAGGAGAATTGTATTGTCGTTAATAATCCTTAGATTATTCATGCATTTCTACTGTTATTGTCGAATGATTTGTATATTACATAAAAAAACCCTTATTACAGCAAGCAACATCAACTGAACCTGACTCTGTTGACCAGAAGGGCAAACATTTTGTGAGATGTATCAATATCTTAAAGAAAAATTCAAATCAACTTTGGAGAAAAAGGGTGACTAGATATTGTAAGTGGGTGTTGCTCCTTCCTCATTGATCCATAGTTGTAATAAGTTTTTTAAAATGTAATTTTGACATTAGAGAAAATGACTCAAATTGGTGAAGTATTAGAGTTTTTGAAAACTCTTATACAATCTACTGTTGATGACACATTCCAAAATCAACAAAGGCTCTCTCTTAGAAATTCAAACATGTCTACAATATGCACAAGAACATATTGAATTTTTGCAGCTTGAATCGAAACTACAACAGGAAGAATTACAATAGTGGAGTCATCATTTTGAACCTGTTTTTGTTCATAAGATTGAAACAAATTCCCCTAAAGAACAAGAAAATAATGTTACAGTTCATGCAGATGTAGAAGTTTAGTTTGCACTTCCCAAGCCCATTATCAGACCTTGGGAAGAGCTTGTCCATAACAAGCACAAAACTGGTCTTAGATATGACAAGGACATGTCCTTTCACATTCCAGACTACACAAAGCCCATTTAGTTTCAAAGTGTTGGATTCATTCATGGCAGTTCACCTCCAGTTGTTTCAGATTATGGTGCTTTTCCACAGTAGCCACAACAGATTATGAAATGCCAACACAGTGACCAAGTTGGCCATATGAAAGATCACTATTTTGATCTTCATCCATGTAAGCACTGTCATAAAACTGATCGTTCTTCAAAGAGATGCTTCAAAAATAAACCTCCTGCAAGAACAAAGATTCATCTTGGATGGATCGGTTCATGTAGGTTTTAACCCCGTACAGAAATTACCTGCATACAAATTCTAAATCACAGGAAAAATAAAAATGCGAGAGAATAACACATAAAAACATATACACAGAGATTTCCCACTGGATCTCAAAACCGAGACTACCAGCTTGATTTTTCATTATATTCCTTTCAATGTTTACAATACATATTTATACATGCCGAAGCATCCAATCCATGGACCGAAAACCATCGCGTCCAACCATGGACCAAAAAACCATCGGTCCAATACCATGGTCCAAAAACCATCGCGTCCAAAAAACATGTGCGAAAATCATGCACAAAACCATAGGTGGGTCCGCCCAACCTAACATAGGGTCCAAAACCAAAATTTTCCGGGGCGCTGCCCCGGACCCCATAAAGTGGGGTTACGGTACCCCTCAACCCCCTGTTAACTATGTGGAAAGAATATAACACAACCCAACAATCTCCCACTTGTTGTTTTCTTTCCACAGGGGACCACAGGAGAGCTTAGTCATTTTTCCAGCCTGAAACACCCATTGTTTCTCTACACCAAGAGAACTTCTCAGAGCTCACTGATTTTGTCAATGCATCTGCAGTATTCTTCAAAGTGTCCACCTTTACCAGCAACACCTTTTTGTCTTCTATCATATCCCTCACAAAGTGATCAATGTGCTTTGTCTTTGAATGATAAGCAGGGTTCTTTGCCAAGAAAATTGCACTTTGGCTGTCACAGTCTATCCTTATAGCTCCATGTACTAACCCCATACTTGAACACAATCTCTGCAACCAAACTGCTTCCTTGCTTGCATGAGTGGCTGCCATGTATTCTGCCTCTGTAGTTGATAGTGCCACTACAGATTGTTTCTTACTCATCCAACTGACTGCACCTCCAAATAGGTTAAACACATACCCACTGTAGATCTTCTCTGATCCAGATCTCTAGCCCAGTCTGCATCAACAAAGCCACAGATATCCAACACTCTGTCCAATCCTGGTCTTCCTTGGTAGCACAAACCATATTCACTAGTGCCACGCAAATACCTGAAAAACCCGCTTCACTATTTGTCCAGTGCTCCTTCCCTGGTTTTGACATAAACTACTCAATACTCCCACTTGGCATGTGCAATGTCTTGGTCAGTACAAACCATGGCATACATCAAAGCTACGATACACTTGTATATGGAACATGGGGACATGTTTCCTCTTTCCTCTTCTTGTGTCTTGGGACACTGTTTCAGTAGATAACCTCACACCTACAGGGAATAGGAACTTCCACGGTTACTATTCCTGCAATTTAAACCTCTGCAATATTGTCTCGGACATACTTCCTCTAGTTTAACCAGAGGCTTCCTCTTTGCCCATGCTCTTTCTAATTTCCATGCCCAAAATATAGTTTGCAGCACTGAGATCTTTTCATTTCGATTTGGAGGACCATTGGGTCTTCAAATCCTGGATAATTTCTTGTTCATTTCCAACCAACAACATATTATCCACATACAAGACCAGATAAATAACACGGTCACCAATTAATTTAAAATACACACAATGATCTGCTTTGCTTCTTGGTGAAGCCAAGTCCCCGTATAAATGTATCAAATTTCTGATACCACATCCTTGGTGACTGTTTTAACCCATACAGAGACTTCTTTAACTTGCATACTAGTTCTTTCTTACCCTTCACCGCAAAGCCTTCAGGTTGCTTCATGTAGATTTCCTCTTCCAAATCCCCGTGAAGGAATGTTGTCTTCACATCCATCTGTTCTACCTCAAAATCAAAAGCAGCAGCAACAGATAAAAGTAATCTAATAGAAGTTACCTTGACAAGAGGAGAAAAAATATCACCAAAATCAATTCCCGGCACCTGGGAATAACATTTTGCTACCAACCAAGCTTTCTATTTCTCCACCTTCCTTTCTGCATTTGTCTTCTTCTTGAACACCCATTTCCTGCCAATGGTTTTCCTTCCAGCCGGCAACTCCACCAGATCCCAAGCCTCATTTTTGTGCAAAGATGCCATTTCATCAACCATGGCCT
>APFE031615792.1:0-27424 GCA_000404065.3 Pinus taeda
ATAAGATACAAAATTCCAACCTCTGGATCTTTGTGATGAGGGATCCATATATAGATGATTACAGAGAGGTGAGTCATCTTCTCGGATCTTGATTAGTGTCCTCTCTCTGATAGTTCCTGCTTCCACTTGGATATTGATGATCTCTTACTCATCCCTGGTCGAAAATAGATAGGCAAGTGTCGGAGGGGAAGCTTCTAGAAGATTCCATGATCTTCCACCTCACATTTTCGTCCCTGCCATTTGTCCATTCCCGACCACCGCACCCTACAAAGGGGCATTTCACTATGCATCGCACCTTGTACACTGGGAAGGTGATATGCATTGCACCCTCTACATTGAGCTTTCAGTATGGTCCTGTTTTGACCATTTATGAGTAGTTTTCAGTGGAGAACTTCTGGGAGACAATGTAATCAACTGACTTTTTTCCTTTAGGCAGTGAAGCAACACTTTTAGGGACTTAGGAGCCCTCAGTTTATGGCCATTTATGATTGGGGTTGAAGTGCCCAAAAATGTCTATAACAACAGTTCCAAACATAGCCAAGGCATATGATGCCTCAAATCCATTGACCTTACATTTTGTAGTTACCATTTTCATTTCTGCACTACCACTGTCCATTTATCACAATGGAACCATCCAGTCTAACTAAACGTCATATTCTTACCTTCCACTACACTTACTCATGCACCAATATTCATCTTAATCTTACACTACCTTTTGGGTACCACACAGCTCTCCCGAGCTCCATCAACTTTCCTCTTTCCCAACCAATTCCCAAGACTCAAAACATAAAAGGAAAGTCAAGAAAAAACAAAGAGAGTATCATGAAAACCAATGAAAATAATACGAAACCACAACCAAAGTGGAAAGGCCTTGCACTAGACATAAACAAAACTACAAATCAAGCTCAATAAACCACAAAACACCAAAAGCACAAGACTAGCAAAAAACACCATGACTCAATCCCCATGGTTCCCAAGGAAAGGTTAACTTGACTCTTCTTCAATATTTCATGGAAACTTCTCTTGCAATGAAGCTCCTTGCATCATACTGCCATAAACACATAACTGTTAGTGCATACATAAACATAAAAATACACTAATTACCTCATTTTGTTGTGCCAATCACGTTGCTTGCAATTGAACACATCCACACCATATATCAAGGGACTCCAATCCTTTGACAAATCCACCTGTAACTAAAGACTAGCTAATATACTTTTCAAGTACATGTTCATGAATATAACATGTATCCACATAATGTCACACAAGATTAAGTTTAAGAGGACTTCCTATAGGCAAAGCACTCATTCGTTTGGAATTAGGGTTTCCAAACATAGTCAAAGGAATTATTTTCCAATTCCTTCCTTTTACCTTTTTACTTTGCTGCAATTTGAGGCTTACTATGCACTGTCACATCACCCAACTATTAGTGATATAAATATATCAACTATTACCATGTCAGGCTAATACTAGTATTCTTCCTGCAACTTCTCACTCACATCAACCACATGTTCCAAATATCAAGACAATCATATCTATTAATTGAATTAAACCTTTACCAAGACTAACAAACATGTCATAATCCATAGTCAATTCATAGTCATTAGACATAATGCTACAACTATTACCTACTACACTCAAGTACCTACCAACTGTCTCAACACATATGTATTAGTGAAATCATCTTAAAATAAGATCATTTGAACTCATATTATGTAATTCATCAAACATTCAACCAACTTGCAAACATACCATGTTAAATGAATCAACCAAACAACGTAATAGACACCAAACATTTGAACACTAAATAGATGACATAATCAAACAATCAAGCACCAAATATACGACATAGGAAAAGTCATACCTTAATTTATTTTAGGGGAGGCTATCTTGTCTACACAACCAATCTAGGTTAGCATGATACGACTTCACAACGTATCAAATCAAACCTAAATCATGATATCCATAGCAATAACTAGCTAACATGTTCACATCATAAGCTCATAAGCATTTTTTGTTCATGCATAACAATCACAAATGTACGATCAATATAGATTAGTAAGACACCATATAACAAATATGTCGGTTCATACCTGAATATCACAACCATAACCATATGCATCGGTCAAACCAGGTTAACACAATACATATACCATTAAGATATTCAATACAATGAACATAACCATCACGAATATGACCAATCCAAATTACAACATCAAGATCTCAATGAAATAACCCTAATTATCAAATTAACTAACATATAACAACAATCACTTAACATATAACATGCTCATCAACAACATATGACCTAATTATCAAGCTAACTATCATATAACAACAACAAGTTAACCTATAGCATACTCATTAACAACATATAACATGATCATAGAGTTATTTAACATAAAACAAAAAATAGCAATTCATACAACTACAAGTTACTATCATTCTTGACTATACAACACATGTGCATATAAATACACTAATCAACTAACATTTATCATGAATGTAATCCTATCATCAAAATACATGCACAAAAATCTAATGTATATCAAACTAATGCATATAAGTATCCTTAACTTATATACATGCATGACAAATAAACCATACCAATATGACGATATGCTCTTATCCCAAATTCTAATACTGCAACCTCACTTTGATAGTCTGCTTCTCCTGCTCTATCTTAGCCAACACATTAGCATCATAAAAACCAGTATCATCATTATGACCTAATTTTCATACAATGACTTCACAACGCATATTTGACCTACTATTCATGCATAACTATAACCAAGATCATACGTGCATAAAAATTGCATATATACATATAACGCATGAGTACAAAACCATATACACAGAATTCTAGCTATAATCCAGCCCTCAATGCCTGACCATACCAACTATACACACCATGACCTCATGCATGACAACAACAACCACCTCACTTGCACTTGATAATATGTGATCACTGATGTGCATAATAATGCATAACTGACCATACACACATGAAGACATACTCCTCGACAATGCCTTCAACCTTCACATGGTGACATCACTACAACCATGATCAACATCATGCAAATGCAATAAACACATGGACTCCATGCATAAGGAACACATATGTAACTGTTGTGGCCAGCAACAACCCCACTTTTTATATAAGTATTACTAATAAAACTTAATAAATGGGGACCCTTCTAAAAAGAAAAAGTAGCACTTATAATTCCCTTTGAATAAAACACACTATCATAAACTTAGGAAAAACATCCACAAAACCCAAAAACTTAAGTTTTATGATAAGTTTTGAATAAAATCGTACTCTTAACCATAAAACATCACATCACAAAAAGAGTAAATAAGGAAATCATATAAAAACAACTTTCGAAATTTTGAAAATGAAATGATGTGAGATTGCGTGCCTTACAGACTCATCGCACATCACAGATTTCATATGTTGCAAGCACCACCTAAGATAAAACATCTTGATCCTACGATATGTGATAAATCATCTCGCAAATCACATCTTGCAAATCACATCTCGCAATCGCATAAAGAAATATATGATTGTTAATGAAAAGGATTAGCGATATGGCGATCTGCGATATTGCGAAGCAAATCGCAAAATTTATTTATCGTTGATCAAAAAGGCTCATTCCTCAATGAAATATTTTTCATAATCCGATATCGAGTTATGGGCATTAATGTCAACATAGTGGTTTATTGATGATCATTTATGAGAAAAGATTTAGATCGGATCGAAAGGTTGTTTCACGTAGGGTGATATATTTGATATGGTTTAGGAATTAAGAGCTTTTCCATCACCTTATCACTTACCATTATTCTTTCCTTACTTGTAAACTTGCAGGAGCGGCACGCAGAATAATATATAGAGCAATGTATAGAATGTAATGGGAAAGAAGGGAAAATCTCTGGTTTCTGAGAAAACAGAGATGAATCCCTTATTCACAGACACCCCCTGTACTAGAGAAGTCAGCATATCCACTTGGGAAGGCATCTATAGTCCGCTGGAAGAAGAAAACCCCAGAGTTATGGAAGTTACAATCATAGCAGATGCATGTGGGTCATCTGAAGCATCGCTTACTAAACTTTCATGCTCATTCCTGCACCACATAGCAGCAAGGCCTAAGATACTTCCCTATACCGACATGCTCAAGTGGGTATTGGACAATGTTGATATAACAGATAGGCAATTTAAGTCTCGGAGCCAGGAGCTTATTGGGTCATTTACGCCACAGGATTTAAGACTTATGTATCATTTATCAGAGCTACAGGGAAGCTACAACAAGCAATTCGTGGAGAAATTCACCAAGGAAAATGAAGATTTGGCAAAGTGCACCAAGAACTGGTCAGCAAAGGAAGAGCCATTGAAAAAGGACAAACATGGTATGTACAGTACTGGTTCCCTCTCCTCCTCATATTGTTTTGCTGCTGCTATGCTATGTAGGCTATTTGGAAGGCCTGATATCAACAATTTTTCATCCGAGTGGCTACCCCTAGTAGATGCGGCCACTAACGCCACTATTATGGATTGGGCCCAGATATTGTCTAATAATTTAGCCTCGGCTATTTGGAACTACCGGTCTAAAAGAACTCCCTCTTAGAGGATTTATCCTCCTTTATTTTTAGCTACTTATGTTATGGATGCAATTTCTTCTTTTTCTAGATTTCCTCTAATAGGTTGGAAGTGAACTATACAGAATCCCTTCCCCATTCACGTCTACCATAAGGAATTGTGGGATTCCAAGTTTACCCCATATTTTTATAGAATTTGTCATGGAGTTATGTTATCCCTTCACAAAATGTTGTATAATAAAGACGCCCCAATATTTTCCCACGAAGCTGAAGTTGATATTCTCCCTGTTGGAAGATGGTTCAAAGAAGAGTTTTTCACTTACATCAGAGTATTTGGAAGCATTGCTTCCCCTCATGTGCTTCCCTTATATGTTACTGATAAGTTATTGGCCCGAGAGATAGCTTATCAAACCTGTGGAGTTGGAGGAATGAGCAAAGAATTGAAAGACAAGAAAAAGGCCATCTGGCCACAATTTCCTATTGGTCGTGGGGCCTTTTCACTATTTGATTTGGGTTATGCCTTCAAAGAAGTAGACAACATGCTGAGTCTACAATTTTTTGAATTTCTAGGGAGACAATTCGATCCCTTTGATGTAATTAAGAATTTTACTATGATTGTCAAAATAAAGGTATTAACTAAAGAAGATGATCTCTTTGATGACATCTTCCAGCAGAAGAGCACACTGAAAGAAATTTTGGATAGGGCTCAAATTCAATTTGGCCAAGTGGAATTCCAAGAATTCAAACTCTACAGAGAGCAGAGATTAGCAAACTTCCCCTTGGATAAATTGCGCTTATAACCAATAAGGGAGCCAACTCCCACCATCAGTTTAAGTGGAAGCTTGGGTATAGGCAAGTCCAAGTCTAAATCTAGAAAAGAATCACCAGAATGGTCTAAACGATCTAAGAGTGACCATAATAAAAGTGAAGGGTCAGTCAGGGATACTGCCCAATCTAAAGAGCACCCAGAGAAATAAGTTTTGTTGACACCATAGGTAAAGGTTCCCGCTACCCTCATCTAGCCACCAAATCTAGTGAGGACTGAGCTGGAGAAAGAGTGGGAAAAATTTAATGAACTGATCAATACAGAGGAGAAAAACATGAAGACACCTGAGGATACAACACAAACAATGACATAAATGGTCATTGAAACAGTCGTCAATGCTCCAGAAATGGAGCATATTCCCATAACCCCATCATCTAAAATCATGTTGACGATAGAGGAGATTCCTCCTCTAGATGTATTTTATAGTTCGTAGTGCAAAGCAGTGGTAAGAAGACAAAGAAAGAAATGAAAATTAGATAGCATGCTCTCACCTGAGGTAGAGCAGCTAGATTTCCTTCAGCAAGACCCTACCACTGATGCTACAGAAAATTTGACTAAGTTAACGCAGATCGTAGGAGCCTATGCTTCTGCTACCATTGATAAAGCATCTGAAGTACAACTATTACTTAAGGATAAAGAGAAAAAATCTTATTTTTGTAGCAACAACTATAGCATGCTAGTGCTAACAAGGAAGTGGAAGAGAAATTAGAAAAATTACAATAGGACTTTCAACAGATGCAGCTGGGGTATCAAAGCAATTTGGCCAAAAAGGAACATCAATTACAGGCCATGTTAGAAATGCATAAATACAACCCCAAAATCACATAATTTTCTCCAAGGCCCTTGCCTTGAATGACCAACTCTTGCAACAGCAAGAGGCACTCTACCAAAGAATATCCCAGTGGAGTTCCCATTGCTAGATGAGCGATAAAATTACAATTCAAGTCGTGGAATTGCAACTCGATTATGATTTAATTGATAAGAAAATTTCTGATTATTTGATTTGGTAGGAATTGGAAGAAGGGAAGAAAGCAAGCTTGCTCAAAATCAATGACGCCCACAAAAAAATGTTGTTCAAAAAGTAGGATGCACAGATTAAAAAGGCAAAACAGGCAGCAGAAGAAGCAGCGACAGTGATGAGCAATGTCATTGATTGTGTCAATGAAAATCTACATAGAGCAAACCTGATATCAAAAACCACTCTGGGATTTTTCCCAAAGGCACAACAACTGCAGACAAGCTGGAGACAGAAAGTTGAAGAAAAGGCAGAGTCAATTAAGAAGTTAACCAAGTTGAATTGGGACACTTATTGGCAGTACTTGGTTAAACCACACAGTCAATGCATGACTCTAAAATTCCTTAAAAATTCTTCCAAAAAGATAGCGCCAACACTTGCCGATTCTATTTTCGTAGGACAACTAAAATTGGAGGTTGGCCCACCAACACTCTTGAAGCCGATGCTGAATGCTTGCGATCTCAGAGAACAAATGCATAGTTAATTTTCAGATATAGTTTTAGTTTTATTTTTGATTTATTTTTTTCCTTAAATGAGGATGGTCATTTAAACCTCCTCCTATATTTTTGTAATAAACTATTTTTAGTCTTTAGTTAGTAGTATTTTAACCCCTCTCATGCATTTAGAGAGGGGTCCAAATATTTGTCAAAAACATTTCTTCAGAACATGCACTTCTGCACCCTTTGAAGAGGTTTTGATGAATGAATGGAATGAGATTTATTGATATCTGTGTTTAATGTATGCTACTAAAATGCATTTCTGTACTATTAGTAGATATTGAATTAGGAGAAGACAAATCTATATTGCTGAAGCTCATGAATAGGACTTGTTATCAATGGTACTTTTATCTCTTAATGATTTATGCTTATGTGTCAAGTAATATTTTATGTTCAGTTGTTTATATATGAAAGCTTGAATGTTTAAGTTATTATTTGGCACTATTGTACGTTGGTGACTATTCTGTTTATGCTTATTGTGTGAATGACTTATCATGTGATATGTTTCTCACAATTGTTTCAGCTAATTTCTTATACGAAACAATTCATTTTTAATGAATTCTTTTCTTGTAGCAACTGAATAATCTTTATTACTTTTTGTTGTTAGAAACTTTTTTAGATCGCATAAGTGGAAGGATAATTCCCGGGATAACTTTATAATTATATGTTTCCGTTTATTAGAATAAAATTGCAAGTTTTAGATTAGATTTAGATTAAAATCATTTTATCTAGAAATCTTTAGAAAGGAAAACATCAATTCTTATCATCACAAACAAATTGGGAAACCAGTCCCATTATCCCCAATCGGACCCACCATCCCCAACAGAAAAGGAGTTACATTCAAGGTCTAGACCGGATGGGTATCCCCCTTGTTGTAGACCCGATTTTCGGGGCTTCAACAGTAACCAATCATGAAAGCATGATCAACACACAACCCAAGGAGAGTGCAATAATGCTCTGATACCACTCTATAACACCCTCCTGCCACATTTACCCAAGCAACTGGCCAGCCAGGGTAAACATGCAATGAGAGGCCACTATGATATGATTCAACCTCCTAAGTCACATTAAGGAAGTGGAACCGATGGAAACACACCATACAAACATCCAACGTCATCAACATAACCCTCAAAGGACAAGTCGACCACTCAGACAACCTATATCTGGGTCCCCCAATTGTTTTAGGTCTATTGGGCCATAGTATCTCTCTTGCTATGGGCAAGGGAGAGACCAACATTGTAAATTCACTTTTACAGGCCTACCTGCCAACGAATGTGGACCAACATTGCCAGTGTTGTGCTAGCGACCCCAGGATTTAAGCCACTTTTTCAAGCTCATATCCTAGGATGCTACCCAAAACTAATGCCTCTATTCAAATTAGTGAAGTAGTAGGGAAATGAAAGTAGTAAAGAAAATACTTGTTCAAGACCTTGACTGGATCCCTACTAGCCATGACATGCATTTCGTCAAACATATCATTGACATGTAACCTACAGGTGTAAACAACAGAATTAAGTGTAGGGATCTCGTACTTATTTGAGACTCATTATGAGCATTGTCTCCTTATCAAATTAGTTTCCATTTCATCCATTAGGTCATAGATACATTGATCATTCAATAACAAGTAAGAACATGATGAGATCAACCCATGGTTTCTGTCATAAAACATGAACATAACCAACATAATAGGGACATAAATATCAATGAATTCACAACCATATATACCACATATAATCCATCATAATAATCATAGGAATACCAGGAGAAATAACCTTTCATTAATGCTGCAAAATCCAAACCACCGATGGGGCTTCCACATTCCACCCAACCATAGAATGGCTAAGCCAAATATCTCTTCATCCATTCAGCCTCATGCCATATTCCAAGCATGAATGTGGGATCTCATAGAACACATCAATAAAAACTCATTCATGGCTTCTAAAGGCCATCCACCTCAACCCATCAAACAATGATTCCACCTCACGGTCGAACATCACAAAACCAACATCAGATCAGTCTCTACCCCAGCCTTGCAGGACTCCAGATTGTTTGTTCCAACCCAGCTCCTAGGACTTGTAACTCAACCCACAAATTTTACTAGGCTCCAGAGAATTTGTCCAACCAAGGGTACGAAACTAGTAACTCAACCCACTAAGTGCTCCAAAACATTTATGAAACCAAGGCTACAAGGCTTATAACTCAACCCAAGATGTTACAGGGCTCCAGAACATTTGTCCAACCAAGGCTGTGGGACTAGTAACTCAACACAAGCCGTTATAGGGCTCGAGAGCATTTGTCCAACCAAGGCTATGAGAAATAATAGCTCAACCCAAGCCAAGGGAACATGAGAACCAACTAGAAAACAAAGCAAATAAAACCACACCACCATGGTTATTGAAAAAATGGCAAGGCTAGGAAAATCCACTCTCAATCCAGGGTATCCTTCATGCTAGTGACAGATCATGACCAAGAAACCACATGCATGTGTCATGCATGCCAAAACTAGTGAAGAAATCATAGATGCAACTTGGTACCTGCAAGGAAATCTGATGTAGTTGTTGATCCTGATTCCCTCTTGCACTTTCCTACTCTTCATTTTCCTTCTTGCTCCAAAAATCCAAGTATGCCACACCCTCCAAGAGTGCTCCAAGAAAACTCTAAGTATTCAAGAGTATGAGAGAGAGAGAGAATAATGAAAGAGCTCAAAAATTGAATTGACCAAGTCTTGCCCACTGATCCTCATAAGCCTTTTTATTAATGAGGCCTCTATTTTCTTCATTTTCCATTATTTTCCTTCATTTTCCTCCTCACATGAAACCTGTGATCTTTCACCTTCCTTTTCTCCCAATTTCCATTATTTTCATAAATAAAATGCCAATTAATGCCTTTTTCCTTTCCAAAGCATTAGCCATTTCCTCTGTCAATTTCCTTACCCATAATAAACCGAATCAACACCCATCAGGATGTTTCCCCCACCATTCAACTTGAAATACGTGTCCCATCATCTGTGGTATTTATATATTTTTACATGGAATTTTCATCAGGGCTGATACACAAAGCACTGTAGTAGGAAAGGGTGTGTATTGTTTGTATTTCATATTTTCAGTGACAAAGAGAAGGACGTAGAGGATGTTGAAGTCTTGAAGGGGTATTTAGTTTTGAAATAGTTTCAGGATGTATTTCTAACATATATTTCAGAGTTACAACCTCATAGGGAAATGAAATTTTCTATTGAATAGGTACCAAGAGCAATACCAACATCAAAGTCACCTTACAAGATCGGCACTCCAAAGTTGGCGGAATTGAAGTTGCATCTTAAGAAAATGATTTATAAGGGATACATTTTGCCAAGTGTGTTACTTTGGGGTACACCAATATTTTTGGTGAAGAAGAAGGATGGTACTCTTAGGTTATGCATTGACTATAGGTAGTTGAACAAGGTGATGATCAAGAACATGCACCCTTTGGCATAGATTGATGACTTCTTTGATCAGTTGAAGGGAACAATGGCGTTCTCGAAGATTGATTTGAGATCAGCATATCATCAAGTAAACATCAAAGAAGAGGACATCTACAACACTGCCTTCCAAACCAGTTAGGGGTGTTATGAGTTTGTCATGGTTCTGTTTGGTTTGACTAATGCTCTAGTTGCTTTCATGTGTTTGATGAATAGTGATTTGTGTCCTTATTTGGAAAATTTTGAGATAGTATTCATCAACGACATATTGATATATTCTAAGAATGAGGAAGAGCATGCAGAACATCTAGCAACAATGTTGATATTGCTAAGAGAGAATCAGTTGCATGCCAAGCTTAGCAAGTGCAATTTCTTTTAGAAAAGAATTTCACTACTTGGGGAACATATAGTAGTGGACCCGAAAATATTAGAGCTATCATGGAGTGGGAAACTCCTAGGAATGTGCATAAGGTTAGATAATTTATGGGATTAGTAGATTATTTCAGGAGGTTCATACAGAACTTATCATGGATTTCCTATCTTATTACATACTTGCAGAGAAAAAGAAAGAAATTTGAATGGACAGAGGAATGTGCAACTAGTTTTGAGTAGTTGAAGTACTTGTTTATGAATGTTATCATCTTGAATATTGTAGATACTGACAAAGAGTTTGTGGTATGAAAAAATTCTTGCAAGAGAGAACTTGGTGGGGTCTTGATGCAAGAAGGATAGGTAGTATACTAGAGTCAAGGAAATTGAAAGAGCACGAGTAGAATTATGTGACTCAGGATCTTGGGTTGACAATGATCATTCATGCGTTGAAGATATGGAAACGTTATCTTCTTGGTAGGAGGTTCCTTTTGATGAGTGATCACAGTGGTTTGAGGTACTTGTTTGACCAACCTAATATGAATTTCAAGCAACTAGGTCGGTGGCTACACTTAGTGAGTTTGACTTTGAGATCAAGTACATCAAGGGTAAAGATAACAAGGTTGCAGATGCTCTTAGCAGAAGAGTGTAGGTGAATCAGATTGCAGTTGTGAGTTCTTATGGGACAGACTTGGGGGAGCAGATCTTGCATGAAATATAGGAGGATGATAGGTATGAGTAGCTTAAGCACAGGTTACATCAACATGGTATAGGTGACCAGGATGTGGATTATCATCTCACAATTGATGGCTTGGTTAGACTTAGGGACAATATCTATGTTCCAGACAACAAGGAGATCAAGAAGCATATCTTGAGGGAATTTCATGTGAATCCATATTCAGGTCACCGAGGATATAAAAAGACATTGACAACAGTTACAATGTTCTATCACTTGCCGAAATTGAAGAAAGAGGTGGCTAAATATGTAGTGGAATGTTTGGATTGTCAACATGAAAATTAGAGTGTAATCATCTAGGTGGGTTATTACAGTTGATTTTGGTTCTAGAGTGGAAATGGAAGGTCATTCCCATCGACCTCATTACAGGTTTGTTGAGGAAATCAAAGAAGAATGATTCTATTATGGTTATGGTTGACAGGTTGACCAAGGTAGCTCATTTCATCATAGTTAAGCCTATGAATTTAGCTAGTGACATAACTCATATTTTCATCAGAGAGATAGTGAGGTTACATGGTATTCCTAAGAAGATTGTGTGAGACAGAGATGCCAAGTTCACTTCCAAGTTTTGGAAGGAGTTGTTTGTAGGTTTGGGGATAGATTTTGTCTTTAGTACAACTTATCATTTGTTCAAAGATGGACAGACAAAGATGGTTAACAGGACTCTTGAGGACATGTTGAGGATGTTTGTCATGCGTCAACAATGAAAGTGGGAAGAGTATCTTCCACTGGTTGAGTTCTCATATAACAATAGGTATCATGAATCTTTGAAGATGAGTCTATTTGAGGCACTTTATGGACAAATTTGTGCTACTCCAATCAGCTGGAGTGACCCAGTGAACATGGTATTGATTGGACCAAATATAGTTCTAGATATGGAATAGGAAATGTAGGTTATCAAAAGGAATATAAAGGAAACACATGATAGATAAAAGAGTTATGCATATTACCGTAGGGTATTTAAGGATTTTTAGGTTGGGGAGCATGTGTAGTTTTGCATGAAACCCAAAAGGAGCTCCTTGAGTATTAGATGATGTTCCAAGTTGGCACCTTGGTATTGAGGGCATTTCAACATCCTTGAGAGGATTTGACAAGTGGCCTACAAACTTGTAGTACCTCCAGTAGTGAAAGTCCATGATGTCTTCAAGTTTCATTGCTTAAAATATACATGAAGGATGTTGATCATATGATTGACTAGTCTATAATGTAGGTGGAACTAGAAGGATAATTTTAGATGGAACCTTAGTGCTTTTTGTAGTGAAGGATTCTCATGCTACGAAATTGAGCACTCAAGCAAGATAAAGTGCAGTGGAAGCACTTTGGGCCCAATGAAGCTACATGGGAAATCGTTGATCATATGATGGCTATGTATCCTCCTCTATTTCATGGTTGAACAAATGTATTCTCATATATGTGTTTGATGTTGTGTTTTGGTACTATATATATATATATATATATATGGCATCGAGCTATCTTATAAAGCTCCAATAAGAGGTATGGTGTTCATGGCATGATTTTCATGGTCTCGGCAGTATGATATGATGTAAATGATGCATTGAGTTGTATTATAAAGTTCGATCAAAAGCATGTGTTTTGACAGTTTATATGTCTTGTTGAACACCAAGGATGGTGTTCCATGATGGGGTGGGATTTGTAACAACCCGTGATTGATTTCCTATTTAAATAAAAATAAGACCAAGGTCATGGGACACATATTCTAATCTGAATTTTGGGAAAAACATAGTGATGGGGTATCATTGATGATTAATTAATGGACATGGAAATTTTGAAAGGCATTGACAAAGGAAAAGTGGAATTAATTGGCATTCAATTATGAAAATGAAGAAAAATAGGAGAAAAGGAAAGTGAAGAAACACAAATTTTCATGAGGGAAACTGAAGGAAAATGAAGAAAATAGAGGTCTCAATAATAAAAAGGCTTTCGAGGATGAATTCATAGCTTTTGTTGGTGTTTTTTGTTATTTTAGTGTTGGAGATCTCTCATTTTCTCATACTCTTATGCACCTAGAGTATTCTTGGAGAATTCTTAGAACACTTTGGCATACATTGGATTCAGAGAAAGAAGGTAAAGAAAAATAGGAAAGCACAAGGGAACAAGTGGACCAACAACTACAGCTGGGTTGTTTTGAAAATAATAGGTTGCATGTGTAATATCCTTGCTGAGTTATGGATGCATGGCATATGCATGTGATTATCTAGTTATGTGTTTTCATTGGCATGGAGGATTACAGGGATTGACGGTGGTTTTAAATTTTCCTAGCCATTTCTTGGATAACCATGGTGTTGTGGGTTTTCCACTTGATTGTTTTTCTATTTTTTCTCGTAATTCCTTATGGATGTGTGTTGCAACAAATGCTTTAGAAGCCTTGGAACAACTTGGGTTGAGTTACTAGTCCCTAGAGCCGGGTTGGACAAATTCTCTAGAGCTGTGGAAAGCTATTGATTAAGTTACTAGTTCTTGGAGCCCTAGATAGCTTGGGTAGGGACCAATCTAGTTGGTGTTATTGATGTCTGACAGTGATGTGGAATCACTAGTTGAGGGCTGAGATGGTTTGGCCTCTAGAAGCCTTGGTTTGGTTTTATCTCGGTTTATTTGATCTAGGTGGATATTGGTGGCGACTCGCTAATTCCACTTGGACCCCCACCATTTCTTCTTTTAGTTTGTCAGTTTCCTTAATTGTAGCACAATTTACTATTTTTAGTAGTTTTTCATGTCCTAAACTTCTAGAGCTGTTTTGAGGCCCTAAACAACATTTTTTGGAAATCTACCACCAGTGATTTTCTATCTAAAATCATATTTTTTGTCACAATCCTCGGAGCGATCTTTCTAATGGGTTATCATACGCGTCAAACATAGATAATATGACCAAGTCACGA
Organism: Pinus taeda; assembly: GCA_000404065.3. NCBI lineage: Eukaryota > Viridiplantae > Streptophyta > Pinopsida > Pinales > Pinaceae > Pinus > Pinus taeda. The sequence continues at coordinate 14,391 of APFE031615792.1, forward strand.
CGCAAGGAAGTTGGCTATCCAACTCACCCCAATGGGTCCCATAAACTATTGGTTTTACATCTCCTCGGGTTAAGGTTTTTGTTGTTTAGGGTTTGCTCTTATTGTTCAATAATAAAAAGGTCCTTGAGCCTCATTCTAATGCAGTTCAGAGGCGTGTAGCCACCACATCTCTTCTCAGAGATAAGTTACCATCACCCTAGCTAGTTTATTTCCATTTCTGTTTGTAAGCATATTTTAGTATTATACATTAATGAAATGAAGTATTATTTTTGCTACATCTATGTGTTTATGGTTATATCTGTAATTTGTTGTGTTCCTATTTAAATCCGAATCAGTGGTATTAGAGTGGTCTGTTTTTTTCCTCTATTTTTCTTTGCATGTCCCCAACGAGGTCAGGATATATGGAGTTAGGGCTTGAACTAGTCAAACCATTGCAAGACTAGCCTCACAAATCCTAATGGCCTCCCATGGCGGATGAAAAGAAAGACGAGGGTGCAGGAGATCCTATCAAAATATTTCTCGAAGAAGCCCTCAAATGACAAAGAAACATGATGATGGACAACTTTTCCCAGGTCCTTCAGCGGCTACCCATGAGTGATGCATCAGCTTCCAACAACTACTTTGGAAATGCCACATCATTTAAGGTACAAGTTAATTTTGAAATCCCCATATTCGAGGGTCAAATAGACGCAATTGCCATCGATAAATGGTTAAATCTGCTAGAGGGTTATTTTTCTGTTCATGATTTTCCAGTCGGGAAAATATTATTTTCACTCTTCTTAAAGCAGCGCCCCACTTCAAGGACTCGTGGGAAACCTACTGCGAGTAGAAGGACGGAAATAGAGGCTCATTATTTTTAGCCACACCCACATGGAATTCATTCCGTGATGCCATCGTGGAGTAGGTCTACCCTGTCGGAAGCTATGAGGATCAATACATAAAGTGGACCATGCTACGACAGGGAAGGGACCAAGATGTGCCAGAGTTTATCAATATTTTCCATACCTTTCACACAAAGTTGGGTATTAAGGATTCAGAGTAGCATTTGGTACTCAAATATCGTGGCTTCCTGCACAAGTACATCCAGGAAGAAATAGAATTCCTGAACATCTCCTCACTCAGCACGACATACTGATATGCCATCAAGGTCGAGCAAAAGTTTAAACAGAAGAAGCGAGACTTTGGATATCTGAATCCGAAGCAAGAGAAAGGTGCCCCCAAACCGCAGAACAAAGGACAAAGCCAAGGCGGGGTGGCCCAAGACAACCCGCCAAATTTGCAAGCAAATAACAACACCGCAAAGCCGAAAAAGGACACAAGAAAGTGGTGTGAGTTCCATAAGAGCTCAACTCATAATGAGTGTCGGGCCAAGCAATCACTGGTGGCTGAGCTAAAGGTTTTAGAATCATATGCATGTTCTGAATCTGAGTTAGAACCTGACAAGGGGAATGACAAAGGAAAGCAGATTATCAATGTGAAGCCCAATGCCACTATTGCCACCATGAAGATCCAGAAGGAGGAACCTGAAGATCCAGAGGAAGACGAGCGTCTCTTCCACTCCCAAATCTGGGTAAAGGGCTCCCAGCTATAGTTCATTATCGACAACGGGAGCCAAAAGATCCTCATTTTGGCAGAGGTCATGAAGTAGTTGAGCTTACTGTCCATAACACATCCACAATCATATACCATTAGGTGGCTTCACCAGGGACGAGATCTTCGCGTGAGCTAACAGTGTCACCTTCCATATAACATCAAGCCCTTCACGGATGGGGTATTGTGCGACATTGCTCCCCTTGAGTTTTGTGATCTATTATTAGGACAACCATACTTGTGGAAGCGAGACACTGTGTATGAATCAAGGCCCCGTGTTGTTATTGTTACTTTGGGAAATAGGTTGTACAGGATACAGAGGTAACACCACCTACCACCATCTCTTTGGTTACTACAAAACAATGCAGTAAGCTCATTTCCAAAACTGGGAAATTTGTTTTCATGGTGATACGCCCTGAAGGAAAGAAGAAGATGGTGGCCACGACCTACAAACAAGGCCTCTCCACACAACTACAGATGGACAAGGTTGTGGAGGAGTACGAAGATATTTTCACCTCCTCTGCAGGGTTCCTCTGCACTGTCAGGTCAAGCACTCCATTGATCTGAGCCCAGGTGCGCTGCTGCCCAATGGACCAATCTATCAGCGCTCCATTATGGAGAATGATGAAATCAAAGGCAGATTTAGGAGTTGTTGTAGAAAGGTCACATCTGTCCGAGTTCATCACCCTGTGGGAGCCCGATCATGCTGGTACAGAAGAAGGATGGGACTTGGAGACTGTGTATTGACTATCGGGCACTGAACAAGATCACTATCCATAATAGGTACCCGATTCCACGGATTGATGACCTCCGGGACCAACTAAAGGGGACAAAATATTTCAGCAAGATCAATTTGAAGACAGGATATCACCAAGTACCAATCGAACCCTTGAATGTGTGGAAGACTACCCTCAAAGCCAAGGAGGACCTTTTCAAATGGTTGGTTATGCATTTTGGATTGACGAATGCTCCTGCAACCTTCATGAGGCTAATGGATGACATATTGCAGCCATTCAACAACTCATTTGCAGTGGTATACTTGGATGAAATCCTGATCTTCATCCAAAGTTGGGAAGAGCACCTCCACCACTTCCGACATGTTCTCAAAACACTGTGGCAACACAAGTTATGTGCCAATTTGGAGAAATGCACTTTTGGAGTGACCAAAGTTCAGTATCTGGGATACATTATTGATGAACATGGGGTGCATGTGGATCCATCCAAGATCCAAGTCATTTAGGATTGGCCATCTTCAACCACTTTGACAAAGCTCCATAGCTTTCTAGGTCTTTGTGACTTCTACCGCAGGTTCGTGTTGGGATTTTCTCATATCACTTGGCCCTTGAGTCAAGTCGCCAAGTGAGGAGCGAAAGAAAAATTCTTTTGGTCTGAATATCAACAGAAGGCATTCACAGAGTTGAAATATGGCCTCTACTCGGCACTAGTGCTCACATTACCAAACTTGCAACAACCATTTGAGGTCAAGATAGATGCCTCTAACTATGCTATTGGGGCAGTCCTTACTCAACATGGGCATCTAGTGGCATATCACAGTGAGACACTTTCAGACATAGTCCAGAAGTATCCCACTTATGACAAAGAGATGTATTTCGTTGTGTAGGCCTACCGACAATGGAAGCATTACATTTTGGGGAAGGAAACGGTCACCCACACAGACCACCGACCCTTGTAGTTCAAACAACCCAACAAAAATTGCAGAATGATCACCAACAGATGTGGTCCACTTACCTGCAACAATTCCACTTGAATATCAAGTATAAGAAGGGTAGAACCAATAATGTTGCATATTACCTCAGTCGATAATTGATTATGGCATTAATCACTGTGCTCAACTCTTGTGGGAACAAGACTTCTGATTAGCCACTTCTCTACAAAAGTGACCCGAAATTCAGCTACACACACCAGACACTCTTAGAGGGTTAGCATGGTAAAAATTTTCACCTACAGGATGCCCTGTTATGCCACCTGGGTCACCTTTGTGTTCCTTCAAGCGAGCGTGCCAACATGATTTGGGAAGCACACTACAATCGAGCTATTGGACATTTCAGGGTCGAGAAAATGGTGGCAGTACTGTAGAAGTATTTCTATTGGCCAAATATTCGACTCTTCTTTAAACAAGTGTGGGTACACTTTGGGATCCCACAGTCTAGCATCTAAGATCAAGAAAGAGGTTGCTCAGTACATTTTGGTCCAATCTTTGGTTGATGTTGGACACCAAACTCACTAAGTCCACAACCTTCCATCCTCAAACTGATGGTCAGAAAGAGGTTGTGAATAGGATGGTCGTAAACATTCTGCGCATGTACAACTCAAAGCATCCGTGCACATGGGACAAGAGCCTCCTCTATGTTCAACACAGCTACAACCGGGCTCTCCACAGCTCAACTGGCCATAACCTTTTTCAGGTGGGCTTGGGATTCTAGCCACTATGTCCCATTGATGTGGCCATGCCATTTGCAACTACTCACATAGATTCGGCTCATGTCCAGTCTGAAATAGATAAGGTAAATAGCTTCATTGAGCACATCCAACATATACGCCAGCAGGTCCATGACATTCTAGAGAAATCAAATGCCAAGTACAAGAAACAACATGATCAACATTGGGTGCCACACAAGTTTCACATGGGCGACAAAGTTTGGTTGCATTTGCAAAAGGAACACCTTACCGGAGCCTATCAAAAACTCAAACCACTCTGATATGGTACTTACACCATTACTAAGGCTGTGGGAGACAATGCATTTGAGCTCAACATTCCCCCATTCGTTGGCCTACACCCAATGTTCAATATGGATTGTCTTCAGCAATATTTTCCATCATTACTGGAAACATCTAACATTGCAGAACAACTCACACCAATAGAGTCAAATCCATATTGCAAGGAACAAGCTCCCACTGATCAGATCATGGACACACAGATCAAGCACAGTTTCCAGCAAAATATCCAACTATATTGAGTTGTCAAAGCAGGCCAACTCCTTCACCGGGGCAAGTGGCTCACTAAGGACCAAGTTCAGCAGAAGTTTCCTCATTTTATGGAGGAACTCAATGCAATGGAGACCATTGCTTCCTAAGGGGGGATAAATGATCCACGTGGATATTGGTGGCCACCCACCAATTCCACTTGGACCGCCACCATCACTTCTTTCAGTTTTTTAGTTTCCTTAATTGTAGCATAGTTTACTATTTTCAGCAGTTTTCTAGAGCTGTTTTGAGACCCTAAACGACGTTTTTCTGGAAATTTACCATGAGTGGTTCATTAAATAAAATTGTGTTTTTTGTCCTTGGAGAGATCTTTCCAACTGGTTATCTGCGCATCAAATGGAGATAATCTGACCAAGTCACGACCCTGGGAAGTTGGCTGTCCAACTCACCCCAACAAGTCCCATAAACTCTTGGTGTTACATCTCCTCAGGTTAGGGTTTTGGTTGTTTAGGGTTTGCTCTTATTGTTCAATAATAAAAAGGTCCTTAAGCCTCATTATAAGGCAGTTCAGAGGCATGTAGCCACCACATCTCTTCTTAGAGATAAGCTACCATTGCCCTAGCTAGTTTATTTCCATTTCTGTTTGTAAGAATATTTTAGTATTTTGCATTTATGAAATGAAGTATTATTTTCGCTGCATCTCTGTGTTTATGGTTATCTTTGTAATTTGTTACGTTCATCTTTAAATCCAGATCATTATTCCATTTGATTCCACATTCATGCTTGGAATATGGTGTGGGGGTGATTAGCTGAAAGAAATATTTGGTTCAACCCAATATATGGTTGGGTGGTACATAGAAGTCCCTTGATTTGTTGGTATTTTCATACGTTAATATGAGGCATTTCCTTATTGTAATTTATGAGAATTTGTAGCGATTATGTTGACAATATTATGGTTGAGTTGCCATGGTTTCTATGTTGGTTATGTGATGTATATTACTTATGCCTCTTGACATGTTTTGATGAAGGTATGAATGGTTGATGAATGCATCGACTAACAAATATTATTGCAGCTATTATGAGAGGGCATTAGACATTCTTGGTGTTTTTAAGATAATTTTTAGACTCCTATGATCAAATATGAATTCATGATGTATAGCTTACATGTTCGCCATGTGTTTGACAAAATGATTGTCACGGTTAGGCCATGTTAGGTCAAGATCTTCTTCAAGTTTTGTATGTTTAGTTCTTGTTCTTGTTCAAGTTTTGTATGTTTAGGTTAGGTTACATAATTTTCTATGTCTCTTTATCTCTTCTTCCCTATCAATATCTTTCTTCCTACCTCTATCATTCTCTCTCTCTCCCCTTCACTCTCTCACAATCTCTCTTTCTCTCTCCCCCATTATTCTCTCTCCCCCATTATTAGAGAATTAATATATTCACTATTTTCTTCGGTAAAAAATGTATTTTAAATCTCTCCCCCCGTGGGTACTTAGGTTAGTCTGAACATAGAAAAAATATATATATATAAAATAATATTAGAACTCAATGATAAGAGTTACGGTATAAAATAATATTAGAACTCAACGATAATAAAAAAAATGAAAAAGTATTAGAGATGAACCATAATAATAAAAAAAATAAAATAATATTAGAGCTACGGGAGGTCTCACTGTTTTACAGTAGCGGTAACAAAAATAAAATATTATTACGAATAAATTAAGATACTCATATTTATTTGGTAGTAAACAGAGAATTATATATTCACTTCTGGGTTAAAAATGTATTTTAATCTCTTTTCCGTGAGGTTACTTAGGTTAGTTGAAACATAGATTATATATATATATATATATATTATATATTATATTATATATCTATTATATATAAAATAATATTAGAACTCAACGATAAGAGTTACCGTATAAAATAATATTAGAACTCAACCATAACAATTCTTTTTGAGAGTTGAACGATTAAAAAAATAAAATTGAGCCCAACCACCGAAAAAAGTATTAGAGATGAACCATAATAAAAATAAATAAATAATATTAGAGCTAAGGGAGTCTCACTGTTTGACATAGACTGTAACAAAAGTTAAAATATTATACGAATAAATTAAGATACTAATATTTATCTGGTAGTAAAACAGAGAATTAATATATTCACTATTTTCTTCGGTAAAAAATGTATTTTAAATCTCTCCATATATTTAGCATTTAAACATGCTAGAAAATTATATTATTTTTAAAAAACCTCTTTAAAACTGTAAATATTTTTTTACATAGACAGGAACAAAAAATAAAATATTATACGAATAAATTAAGATACTAATATTTATCTGGTAGTAAAACAGAGAATTAATATATTCACTATTTTCTTCAATAAAAAATGTATTTTAAATCTCTCCATATATTTAGCATTCAAACATGCTAGAAAATTATATTATTTTTAAAAAACCTCTTTAGAACTGTAAATAATGCATGTCCTGTTTGCTCTTTCTGTCTGTAATAAGATTTAGGGAAATTTAAATTTAAATAATGCATGTCCTGTTTGCTCTTTCTGTCTGTAATAAAATTTAGGGAAATTAAAATAAAATTTAAAGCTTTCTCTTCCACATCACTTCAGTGCTAAAAAGTTTGTTTTAATGCATGTCCTGTTTGCTCTTTCTGTCTGTAATAAGATTTAGGGAAATTTAAATTTAAATAATGCATGTCCTGTTTGCTCTTTCTGTCTGTTTACTCTTTCTGTCTGTAATAAAATTTAGGGAAATTAAAATAAAATTTAAAGCTTTCTCTTCCACATCACTTCAGTGCTAAAAAGTTGGTTTTACTGTAAATCGATTTCGATCTCGAAAGTCAGAGAGCAAAATTAAAGAACACAGTAGTTAAATTGGTATTAGAAAAAAGCAGCGTGTTGTACTCGAAAGTCGAAAGGGCCTCGGGTCTCCAAAAATAAAGAGGAAAGTAAATGCATGCGCTTCTATCACCAAAAATAGAGTGCAAAGCACCTGTGACCTTACTTAAAGGGACTTGGGGACCTTGTATCCCTAATAGAATAGATAGAGAAAGTGCAGCGCACACCATTCATTCATTATTTGGCTACGTCTCAACGCGTTTTCCGTTCACCCTGTTGTTGTAGCTGTAGACGTAGACGAAGCATGGCTCCACAATCATCTCCTTCCAGTGCTCCCTGCAAATTCTTTATTTGTTTGTTATTGTTTTTCATGTTACCTAATTTGATGCAATGCAGGCCGCTTACATATTCCAAGGTTTCAAGGCGGTCTGAGCTGCATAAACGTGCTGAGCATGTTGGGTTGAGAATAGATCTTGTGCATAGAGATTCAAAGCTTTCTCCATTCTTTCCAGGAAATATTACATCCACTGAACGGCTCAAGCAAGCAGTGGGACGCAGTCAAGAAAGGATTGGAACGCTGCATAGATCCATAGTTCCAAAAAACGCCGGTCAATTTGCTCATAAAACTAAACAAATGGAAGCTCCAATAACTAGAGGACGTGGAGAATTTTTTATGACGGTAGGAATTGGTGAGCCATCTTTACCATATGTTGGAATTGTAGACACAGGCAGTGACTTGATATGGACACAGTGCTTGCCCTGTAATTCTTGCTATAATCAATCCTACCCAATCTATGATCCTTCCGTCTCCTCCACTTACAAGGCCATCACATGCGAAAGCCCTGAGTGCCAGCCAAACGTGGACTTTTTTTGTGCTCATGAACAGTGCCATTACTTGTATGAGTATGCTGATCGCTCCTCCAGCGCAGGGATCCTTTCATACGAGACATTTACCTTTCCTGGTGCTCAGTCAATTGTTCAGCAGATTGTATTTGGGTGCGGCCAAGACAATGACGGGGACTCGGGACTAGGAGGAGGAGTAATCGGGTTGGGACGAGGTTCATTATCTTTAATTTCACAGCTGGGTAATTCATTAGGTGCTAATAAGTTTTCTTACTGTCTCATGCCTTTTACCGATTCTCCTTCCAAAGTCAGCCCTTTGTTTATAGGTGACAATGCTACCTTGAATGCCACAGCTGCCGCTGTCAGTTCAACTCCTTTTGTTCAAAACAGAGCGCAATCAAGTTTCTATTACCTTTCGTTGAGAGGAATTAGTGTTGGAGGTGCATTATTATTGGATATCCCTGCTGCTACTTTTGATATTCAAGAAGATGGTAGTGGCGGATTTATGATAGACTCTGGAACCACTCTCACATATTTGTATGAAGATGCTTATCATGTTTTGAAGAAAGCCTTGATTTCTTCCATCAACCTCTCACGAGCCGATGGGTCGCGAGTCGGACTGGACCTCTGTTACAGCCAGCAATCTCATGCCGCCTCTTCCCTTTCAAATTTCCCGACTATAACTTTCCACTTCAAGGGAGCCGATTATGATTTGCCGCCACAAAGCTACATGTACGCTGATACTAGTGGTGGCATTATGTGCCTGGCAATGTTACCCAGTTCGGACATGTCGGTATTAGACAATTATCAACAGCAGAACTACCATATTCTCTATGACAATGCCAACAACACGCTCTCTTTTGCACCCACAGTTTGTGATGCCTTGTAAGCAAAGCACATGGATATCATGTCTTTTCTCCTTTACATTCTACACTTGAATATTTTTTGGATGATCAAGCTCTGTTCCTGCTACTGTAACTTGTCATACAAATTTGAGTCTTCTCCTAGAGTTTGTTTCCTTTCTGCAGGTAAATTATAAGCAATATATGTAAACAGTTTTTTCAAGACCATATGCAATACATGTAAACAGTTTTTTTCAAGACTATATGCAATACATGTAAGCGAGGTTGTTCTATGTATTGAAGTTTCAGTGAAGGTGTGTTGCAAAAGTGTTTTCTATGTATTGAAGTTGACCCGAAACCTGTAACAGATTTCCCTAGGACAAAATACAAAGTGGCCAAGACTGCTTCCTTATAAATTCTACAAAGGCCTGACAGTTGATGGAGATTGCAACAATAGAAACGAATTCACTTCTAGGATTGTCGTCTTCGAATTCATTCTTTGGACGCATATTTACCATAGGCCCAAATTGATATACTTTTTTTATATGTTTATTTATTTGTTTTTTTTAAAGAGAAAAAAACGTTAACTTTTATATATATATATAAAAGAAAAGAGAGTACAAGTTATACATATTTTTATTATTATTTAGAATTAAGATCTGTTTTACATTTTTCTGAGAATCATATCATGATTTTGTATTAAAATATGACAGGTACTGTATTCCTTAAAACAAACTAACAAAACTTTCGGAAAACGTATCACTTATGTCTAACAATTTCAAAAACAGTGAGTAATGACTCCTAAAAGGTATAGAATTTGAGTATTCGATCAGTGGATCATAGCAGGGATTAAGTTATGGAAATATGGCCTGCGTCAATTCTTGAATCATTTTTGTATGTAGCATAATAAATGACAGCTTGAGTTTTCCCTCCTCTTTTTGAAAGCACGTTTGTAAATAAAGTACAAAGATTCTTCAGTTATGAGACTCAGAGCACTTCTCCGAGGTCTCGTATACTAACAGAATATTTAGTACTGAGTTTGTATGCCAGAGGGTCGTTGAAGAGGTCGATAGTGTGAGAAATGTGTTAGTAGGTTGTATGGGTTCCTATAAGTCAGAGCAAGTAGAAGAAGTAGAGAAGAGACTTAGCAAGGCTTAGCAGTTGTGTTGTTGTTGCAAGCTTCTTTGAAGCCCTTGTTGAAGCCCCTGCGTAAATTGGTATTGGAGCCAAAGTGTGTTTGGTTCAGGTTAGTACTCACAAAAACACTCTATATTAAAAATGGAGCCTTCAAGAAAACCTATTTCTTTCCGAGAATTAGAAGAAAAAGAGTCATCTGCTCAAGAAAATCCCCTTAGGGATATGTTGGCATCTGTATCTACTCTAGTTTCAAATTCTCCTGATTTATATTAAAAATGGAGCCCTCCAGAAAGTCTATTTCTTTGCTAGAATTAGAAGAAAAAGAGTCATATGCTCAAGAAAATCCCCTTAGGGATTTGTTGGCATTTGTATCTAGTCGAGTTTTAAATTCTGCTGAGTTAGAGTATGAAGAAGCACAACCCTGTGCTACATGGCAACTACCTAGTATAAATGCATCTGAAGTCTACTCAGATCTGTCTACTTTTCATCTAATAAAAGTTTGCCAACCCATAGAATGTAAGTATAATAATAAGAAAACATAAATTATAAATTTATTAATTTTGTCATTTTATAATTAGTTGTAATAAGTAAACTAATTCATATATAAATATTACATTAGATAATCAATTCTTATATATATCTATATCATATATATATAATAAATATATATATATATATATATATAATTTTGATAACAAAAGATTAATAGTTTCCGATGTTTAACTTAAAGAAAATCATTCTCCATTACCCATCACCACATGGCTTTTGGTGGCCGTTGACATGTCTTTAGCAAAATAGCGTTGCTAACATGTGTCACATATTACTCATTATGTCTACTGAACATGAAAAATCGTTGAAATTATATTTTTCACATCATCATATGATTTTCACATGAAATTATATTTTTCTTGGTTCCATTCTAAGGTTCCATCTTCAAGCCCATTTTTTTTTTAAGGTTATATTTTGTATTTCAATTTTGCTAATGTGTCGATATGTTCAGCTTACAACCATAAACTAACAAGGACCTGGTGTGGAAGTCTTATTTTATGTTGATATTCCATTTATCAAATCATAACTATATATGACTTACGAGGTTTATGGTAATACATTGATACTCTGATATTGATTTTCTTATGATAATTCACTTATGACGTTTATGGTAATTGTTATGAAACCAGCTCACAAAAAGATAGAAAAGATAGATCAACGCCTTAGAATTCAGCCTCTTCGAGAGGGCAACCTCCTTTACATTACACAAATGAATGATTCTTTGATGATACAGATGAAAAGACCTCCTTTCTATATATAGGAGTCTAAGGGGTCATAATATAATCAGAGCCGACATAACAATAATAATGTAAGGGCACAATAATAACAAGAGTGGGCTTCTATGGGGCACAAAAGTAACAATATGGGCACTACATGGGTACATCACTATAATACAGGGGTTGTACTAATTACAATAAGGAGTTACCCTAGTAGTATATGGTCCTAACATGCCCCTCTCCTTAAAAAAGTGTTGTCCTCAACGCTTGATTAGTTCTTGATGCCTCTATATGAAATTCTTGTCTTCCCATGTGGAATCTTCAGCAGGTAAGTTCTTCCACTTGATGAGATACTCTGAAATTGATCGATTTCGTAGTTGTCAGGTTCTTGTTTCTGTGACTGCTCTAGGTTCCAATATGATTTTTCCCTCCTCTTCAATTTCTGACAATATTGTTTGAATTGGAACCTTTTGCAACTTTTGAATAAGTGGCCATACTTCTTCATCCTTCTTCCATTCATCCCTTGCTTTGTTTATCCAATCTAGATGGATAAAAGAAATAGCACAAAACAATGCTTCCACATCCTCATCCTTTCTTGAGAGTGCATCTGCAACAAAATTTTGCTTCCGTTTTCTATAGATAATGTCAAAGTCATAACCCATCATTTTTGTGACACATTTTTTCTATTCTTCTAAAGATAATAGTTGTTCTAAAAAGTATTTAAGACTATCATGATCCATTTTTACCTTGAAGTGTCTTCCCATTCGGTAAGGTTGTCATTTCTTAAGTGCATGTAGTATTGCCAACATTTTCTTCCCATAAATAGCTTGCTTGAGATGTAGCAGTAAAAATACCCAATCACCTACATCAAAACATTTTTCACTACGATGTTGATCTACTTGTTGTTTCATTTGATTTTGCACTAAAGTGGAATTATCCTTTAAAAGTTGGAGAACCTTTTGTTAATGCTCAATGTGATCTTTCACTGCTTGAAACTTTTTCTTCTTGATATGTCCTTCTATCTTTAGAGTTTGAGGAGTGGAAATTTCTTCCAATCCTTTACAAGATATGGTTAGATTCATTTCTTGATGCTCGATGTGATCTTTCACTTCTTGAACATTTTTCTTCTTAATATGTCCTTCCATCTTGATAGTTTGAGGAGTGGTAATTTTGACCAATGAATTACAAGATATGGTTGGATTCATTTCTTCTTTCTCAGTGTGATCTTTCGCTTCTCGCGCCTTTTTCTTCTTGATATGTCCTTCTATCTTGAGAGTTTGAGGAGTGGTAATTCTTGCCATTGCTTTACAAGATATGGTCTGATTCATTTCTTCTTTCTCTGGGGTTGGGTCCTGGCGTATATCCTCTTCTTTTGATGTTTCTTGATCCTTTTCTTCCTCCTCTTCATACTCTATGTAAAATAATTTCTTCTCAGCACACTTATGACCTTCAGTGCATTTGCTATCGCAATTGTAACAAAGCTCTTTTTCTCTTTTTTCTTCCAATTTTTGTGGTGTAACCCTTGTAGGTTGTGGAAGGCTAGGAGAAACAACACTTC